>PNEQ01123766.1:80854-131467 GCA_003012365.1 Medauroidea extradentata
CTGGGCGCAGGTGGTTATCATGGAGTAATACAATCCATGCGGCACCCGAGGAGGCCTTTAGCGCTGCCGCCACTGTATTGTATTTCGCCGCCCTGCCCGACAGCCACGGCGCCGAGGAGTGAGTGGGAAGGGGGTGTCCTAGCTCCGCCACCACAGTATCGTACTACGCCGCCCAGCCAGACAGTCGCGGCTCGCAACAATACTATTTTAGTCAGGTCTCTGTGAATGTGTTTAGAGTGAAGTGTTTGCACATTCATGTAGTTCTCAAGTAATGATACTTTTTTGTTTGTTTGTAATTTTTAGATACGAATATTTGGTTTCTTGCCTTGAGGTTAAGGCACTTAGCAATTTATTGCTATCAGCCGCAAGACTTTCACTAGTAATGAAACTGATCCATTAAAAAAAACACGAACAACTATTTATATTATTTTTGATCTTGATTATTTAATATAAACATCCTAAGAGCGATTCTCGCGTAATAATTACAAAAATTAAGTAAAATAGTAACCCTTGATATATTTACCACCTAAACATCAACTTAAAAAAAAATTATTTGCTTTTTAACTGTGATAAAGTTTGAAAAATTGTAAGTATTTATGTACATTATGGTACGTATTATTAATTACAAGTTCAAGAAAATATTTAACACAGTCAAGGTAACTATTTTATCGCTTATTATCTTTTCAAAGTTTTATTACGCCATTATTTTATTTAGAAATTAACACTTATTAACAGTTCACAGTAGAATACACATTTTCTATGCCATTTAGTAATTATTATATTATAATATTATATTATCAGCCTGATTCAACAGGAAAATACAGAAAATATAAATTTTTACATTGCACCAACGAGAATCATTATTCCAATTTGTAGGGAGTGTGGTACACAGTGAATTATAAGCTACACGTTACAATTAAAAAGTGTGCAGTACTGTACTCCTCAACATCCTCTTGTTTGGGAGGGCATAAGATATTTAGGTAAGTTAAGACGTTTTGAAACACAAGTGTGGAAAACCGTACTAGGTGCAATAAATTAACTACTCATACAAATAACACTTAATTGTTTAATTCTAATTTCATCTTTTCGGTGCCTATGTCACTCTCAGTATTAAAGTAAAAGGAGTGAAAAAAATGCTACATTGGTGTATCAAGAAAATTGTACATGTAGAGATGATGGTATATCGCGAACATTTTTAGTGCCAGCATACCCTTGAAAACACTGTAATTTCTGGTGACATTCATGTATAATTTGGTGATATACGTCTGACACATCGTAGTTGTCTGCAGATCAATAACAGGCATCAAATATTACAATAGTAGGATTCTTATTGGGTCAGTCAAATAGGGCAACAGCTTCACGTACAAGCGAAAGCCAGTAATCTTTTCATGAGCTGAACGTGCGTCTAAATCCAGAAAACAGTCAACTTTACCCGTGATAAACCATCATCTATAGTTATATGTTAATATACTGGGTATGGTGCACTGTTTGCTAAGTAATACACTTACAATGACAAAGTTCGCCTTCAGTGTAGTCCAGGGGAAATGCATTGCACTGCATGAGAGTAAAATTATTTACAATTATTCGTTGAGTAGTGCTGAAGGAGGATGTAGAGAGATATTTGTAAATGTGGAGCCTGAATTTTTTTGTGCTGAAGTTCACTCTTCTTTGTATTTGCAAAGTATAGCAGCGCTATTAACTGATGAAAGCAGTTTTCCCCGATTTTATCTGATATTGTTATTGTACGACAGTAATGCTTCCGATTCAGGATATACTGCACAAGCAGAATAAAATTTTTAGGAAAATGAGTTTTCATATATGATAAGTCCATAATGACTTTCAAGTTGGCGACTTACTGTATATTCTTGCTGGACAACATGTTAAATATTTACTGGGAAATTAATATAAATTACTGAATTGAAAAATGAACGATTCGTATTATTGTTATACTAAAGTAAATTGCGGCGATGTGTTGCATTTTTGCAGCTTCTGCAACGTAATTGACTTAACATCATTAGTGTTTTTTCGTGTCTGAATTTGGTTCAACATGTCATCTCAATTACACGAATAATGTGACATTACGAAACGGCTAGTGGTAACGTTTGATTGCCTTTATATTAATTTGATGTGATATAGAGAGTAATTTAGGTAGAAAGATGTATGTAGATATGTATGTAATCGTGAATAAAACTTATGGCCTCCTGTTTGTTGTAACATTATTTTTGCTGAATGTTTAAACACAACGTCGTCGTCGTGATTAGATTAGTTGGCACTGTCCCAGTTAATATTTTGTCGGGAATGCTAATTTACTCACGGCAAAAAAAAAGCTTGTTCTCTATGCGTGGTTTCAGATAGATTACTTAAGGCAGTTTCTTAAATTATCTACAAAATAACAATGGTTATGAATACAGGTGTGTCTAAATATCACAAAACCCACTAAAACGTAAGATCCATTTATCTGTGGCACTTGGTGAACATTGCCAAAACGTGTTGGTTTTATTTTCACACTGCTATTTCATTTCATATATAGTGCAGCCGCTTTGCAATAATATGCCACCTTCCTTTACTCCATGCATGTTTCTAGTCTTAGAAGATAGTTACATCGAAACCACATAATTGTAATACGCCTATTAGTTTTGTTGAACGCGTTGCAAGGAAGTTGGAATATCTGCATATGTTTCAGGCGTTACAAAAAATGCAATTTTGCATAAGATTTTCTCAAAAACTGCTAAGTCTGGCAACTTTCGACAAGACGGCCATTTTTATAAATGTTTCCCGTCTGTCCAACATGAATTACAGTGAAATATTCCGAAGTTATTAAGATTATGAAGGTGTCGTGTCCCATTTGAAAATATTATTTATATAACCAAATTTAATTACTTAAAAAAATTAAGGCAGTTATACGACACGACAGGAAGTTGGAATACCTGCACGTATTTCAGGCGTTACAATAATTGCAATAATTTTACATACAATTTTCTCGAAAGCGGTTAACTCAAGCAACTTTCGACAAAACGACATTTTTTAATAATCTTCCCCGCTTTTTAATATTTTATAATACAACACGAATTATAATTAAGTGTTCCGAAGCTTTACGCAAAATGAAAGTGTTGTGTCCAGTTTGAACAATGATGGGTCAATGATATTACCATCTGAATTACTTAAAACGAAGTTACGGCATTTATACGACACTGTACAAAGTTTCGTTAATTTAATAGCAAGTAATATTTGAAAATGAAACTAAAATGTAATTTGAAAATCTATTTTCTGGGAAAAATTGAAAATACATTTTCGCAGAGTTTTCTGTGATCTGTGAGCTACGATATTAACACACTCCGTCCTGACCCATCCTGTATATTTACACGCAATCAAATGAATGCGTCAATGACTAAGCAGATTGCAAAATCATCCATTAATTCGAGATCACCAGAGTCTAATGACAGTTGTTACGTAACATAGCTTACTAAACACATAATCAGTCCGTCTGTCTTAGTGTCGAAAGTCTATACAGAAAATGTTCGCAACGAAAAACATACAAGATCCATATCGAAACAAACGTTGCGTATCTGGCAATCTCCTGTGCACAACTTCTAACCTCCACAGTACACACAACTTTGGAGTAAGAAAGACGAGTCATTTAGTCTGTCAGTGGGTTGCAGGCAATATTGCTGCGCTGTGCCACACTGCTATGAGATGTTTGTTATCACGCTCTGCGGGCAACAGAGGAAGCAGACCATAATCTCTCCCTTCCCTTCCTCAGTCTGCTAATGATGACAGAGTTTACAGCCAGCTCAAACCACGCAGGAGGCAGTTCGCTCTCTGGTTGATGGAAGAATGAACAAGAGAAGTAGGCTACTGCAGAAAGAGGTATGTATAGGCCAATAACTGCAAAGTAAACGCTTTTTAAGACATAACTTTTTTACCTTTTAATCATTCTGTATCGTTCCGCTACTTGTTATATAGTCATAGCAGTGTAAGTTACTAACACAGTGCATATATCTCACACGGACAATTGAGAGCACAGGAAAGCGGTTGGCGTAGTGGTTAGAGCACCCGCCTCCCACCAAGGCGATCCGGGCTTGATTCCCAGCGGGGTCGGTGCTCGCATTTACGCATGTGGGACGGACAATGCCATGCTTGTCGGTGGGTTTGCTTGGGGATCTCCAGTTTTCCCTTGCTCCATACTCACATTCATGCCACCCCTCAGCAGAACTTAAGACCTAGATGTTGTGTGCTGACCAAAATCTCATCACAACTGAGCGCATTTACACAGCATGAAAGAAGCGAGTTTTTATCTGCTGAGTCGGGAACCATTTGCTTTTGATCTTCTCGCAAAGTGAGGTCTCGTATTTTATCCTAGGAATTTGAACGTATCTCACATCACATGAATTTATTTCGTAAGGGTGTGATACATAAATTTACGCGAAACGTATTATATGCAAACTACAGATTTTTGGAAGTTAAAATAGAAAAAAAGACTACTTTCGGAATTTATTTTTTCAACAGCCGTAATCATACATTTATAAAGAATAAGTTTTTTCTGCAGAAAACCGTCTTGGAGGCCCTTTGTTTTGTCTCTGAATAATGGCGAAGTAATTATGATAAAATAATTAATCACCCTGGAAAGTTATTTTCTCGCAAAACTGACAGTATCTCTATTATATAACGACTCGTTTAAAATTGTTCTATAGTAGTCTAACATTCCCAATCATGTATATTTTTTCTACAAATTATTTTGGCGTTAATGTACTACACTTTTGACCCTCCAAAGGCGAACCAAAGTAAGCGTCGTGTTTGGATTAGAAACTAGAAATTAGTTGTGCTTAAACTTCCTCCTTATTATGCTATTCTTTCTCTTTAAAGGTCGTGTTAGACAATCATACTTTTATTTTCACAAATGTGCTGTTGTAGTTTTAGTGTGGGGGTTAGCCTTGTCAACTGTGACCTGCCGCAACTGTTAGCAGAACATGTCTGTATGATTTTACTAGCGATACTTTCTATGTCCTCCATAAGCGACCTCGTGCCCATTTTAATATTGTCATGAAACCTGTTTATCGTGTTTTCTAGAATACGATTGCTCGCAGGAAAAATACTTAAATACAAAAATTAAAGACAATTCAGTTTCCATCAAACTGTGCTTATTTCACGTAAGGAACAGGATTTAAGAGATTAAGTGATATTTTTAGAGATTAAGGATGCATAATGAAACCTGTTTTAAACTGAATCTATTAAAGTTAGTAAATTGAACAAATTATTGGTAATCTGGCTCTATCTGTGCGTATAGTCAAAGAACAACCACGAAATATAAAAATTTATTTAACGTTAGAGAAGCCAGCCTGCACAATTGTTTATATTAAAGGCATGTATTACTACGACACCACGCCCGGAAAACGCTGGTTGATAGCTATCAACTGGACAGGCTCTCGGCTGCATTTAATTTTTAACTGTAAAGTTAATACTGTCATGTATTGTAATAACGAAATGTAATATTAGAGAATTATTTCCTTATATTGATTTTTATTAAGTCATGTTTTATTAGTTTTTAATATTTTGGCAGTAAAATTGCCATTCAGCTCATGCTGTTGAGTGATTGAAATTATTTTCGTGAGGTTAGAAGATTTTTTAGCAAACCCTAAAATTTTACAATTCGCGAATTTCCCGAATCAAAAGTGTTTTACAAGTCTTAAGTACATTGTTTCTTGATGTAGCGAATTCAGTACTACGCTATGATCGTAGTTTAAAAGTATAATACAAATATATTATAAAAACCCACTTTTAGATTAATGTGGTTATAAATAAGGTAGCATATTTGAGTCTAGATAAGAGAAACCACGTAAAGGAAAGTAACGTTGTAGTTACTATACTTTTGTTAAAATATGGACAACACTTCTGTTTGGTTGCCCGTATATATGGATTCTACAACAATTTGTTCTGTTGAAGTAACAACTATCCTCTGTAGGAGGAAGATGTTATATGCTCCTTCGTCAGAACAAATTGTCGTTGGAACAACCCAGGCAGTACCGACAACTAAACAGGACCGCTGAGTCTATTTCAACAGATGTAAGGTAACAGAAACAATACTGTTCTTTCAAGGAGAAAAGAACAGGAGTGCCCTTTTACAGTAATTATTAGTTTTTCGTGTTGTCCTGAGAAATGGTTTCATGTTTCCGTTGTATTTTTTACTTGCATTTAAGTTAAGTTTAAGGTAATCATAAGTTTTTAAGATTAAGCTAGTTTCTAAGTTTTTTTTTTTATGTCAATCTCATCTTCAGTCGGGAACACTTGGAGTCTATTTTTCAACTAACTCTAAGACTGATCTGGTTAAAGTGCAAAACGTTAAGGGTAACGAGAAATTTGTTAGAAATGTAATACATTAATTAGTTGCTAGTGTAATCATACTAGAACCAAAGTATAATTTTTATTAGTTTCACTAAGTGTAACCTTTCTTATAGGTAGGGATGGGAATTTTCGATGAAAATATTTTTGCCTCACTTTGTTTCAGTGTCTTACGTGCACACCTGCAGCTCAACTTCATATCTATTGACAGAATGTTTTTGTGCATAGTTGTTATTCGTTTGACTGTGCCAATCGGTATACGGATAACTGCCACATATCACGTCTGTGGTTTGCAGGTTTAACCTACAGACGCTAGGTGTTACGACATCCAATCACTGACCATAAAACAGAGATGCAGGCGTGCACGTAAGGCACTGAAACAAAGTGCAGCAAAAATCTTGTCACGAAATTTCCTGTCTCTACTTATAGGCCTTCTCAATTTTCCTTTTCATTAATCAAATATTACTGTCCTTTCCCCAACCTGATGCTGGTAGTTGATTTTTAATTATAAATGTTTAGTTAAGCACCTGGTTTAGTGTTAAGTAACTAAACTCCTACATCCCTACCTCCTGCGTGCTAATACAAGACTCATCGTGGTAAATTTAAGTGTAATTTCTGTCGCAGTAGTTTTGTTGAGATGTATGTTTTTGTAAGCGCGAGGAAATCCCCCCTCCAATACTTCATTCAAATAATGTTGGAATAATTATAGGTTTCACAACAATGTATAACACAGATTTTAACAAATTTCAGCTGTACTCAATGCAAAACAGCATGAAGTACCTGCACAAAATATACTTACATGTAGTATTTTCTAGCTGCAATTTTGTGTGTGTTTTCCATTATAAAATTGTACTTTAAAATAATTTCTTGGCAATAACTGCCAAGATTCGCGTCAATGGCAATGATACTATTAAATGTCATTATTATTTGCTAAAAATGCGCCAAAACACTAATTTTTAAAATGTCGATCTCATGAGTATATTGTGTTTTGATTGCATTATGCAGCACATATAGATGTTTTAGTCGCCATTTTGTAAGATAGCGTTACACGTGTTAATAAAGCTCTTATTTCATAATGCTTACAACTCTTTACGATTCCGACCAGATTTTAAATGTAGTATTGTAGTCGATTGGTTTCAGTGACCTCGATGTTAATGAATAATTTAGCCTTACCAAGTTCTTAATAAATAAATTCACAGACAATAGTTGCACAAATACTCTGGAAAGTAAACTCAGTACTTATGAAGTTAACTTATTGTTTACAATGTGAACATCAGAACACCACTAGCTGCACTATCGCTGCAAGGACTTAAGTTAGTAGTTATAAACCATAGTTAAAGGTTATAGCTTGGCTTAAGAAATTCCTCCTCCTTGAATGTGTTCAGACACAACAGTGCACTACTACAATCAAACTGCAACTATTCGTCTGAACATTCGTACACACTCTGTTGATCTCCATGCATTATGTACTGCGTGGCTGTAGTAAACAAGTAGGAAGGACGGATCGAAGGGGAAGGGGCAGGGACGTAGGAGAGCAGCGATTACATATAAATTACTTTTTAACAGTTTGTACATTGGGTTTCTGTCTTGTAAAATGATTTTATGCATTTATTTCTTGGATATGAATTTTGAATCAAGTTGCCTTGTGTGATACAAATGAACTTCTCACAAATGGTTCCATTTCTTTGAATCAGTATGTCCTACGCGAAATACAGTATGTATTAGTTTTGTAAGATATTTTATTACATTTCATTTTATATATTACTATGTTGGTATTTATAACAACAGCAGTTTGATATTAAAATGTTTTAAAATACTGTTTGACAAAGAATACACGACTGGTTTGGTCAGATTACACCTTTGTGAGACAATGTAATATCCTTAGTAATAAACTTATTTTAGGATCAATAACATGAAATGAGACTAAGGATGAAGATACGGTAAAATGCAGAGGTGGAAATAAATTGGAGTGTCGGGAAATTTCTCACAATATTTTATATAGTTGATATCGATGATCGAAATAAAATATGCAAGGAACCAGACCATGACCATGTTGGGAGGTCTCCACATATAGTAAAATGGCGAAGTGAGGGGAGTAAAATTTAATTTCGAGGATAATTCGCCCGCATACGTTCACAGTTCCTGTTGTCGGCGCAGTGAAGTGACTAACGCTTAGCGTACTACTGCGACTGCTGCGATGCCGTGGGCAGTGTGGTTCCTTGTGCTGACGGCAGAGTCGCTAGCAGGCACGGAGGTGTCGGTGGATGTGGACGTCAGCAGCCCGCCTGTAGGACAGCTGCGCCGCTTCTGGACCAGCACAGGACTGAGGTTAGTTCGCCACACACTACCATCTTGTCTACCGGTCATCTCTTTACAGACAAACATTGTTGGGTTTCCCGTCGTTCATTTGTGCGTATAAAGCCTACTATTCTAACAGGATGCCGAGAGCCTGGAAAATACTAGTCGCTTATAAAACATGCTAGGTGTTATGCTCGAATTCCACTAACCCTACTCTCTTCATCAAACGAGAATGGCGTTTAATTATTCAGAGCTATCGAGAAGTCAAATTTTACATTCCCCCTTACATTTATTGCCTGCAGCACCTTATACCCTACAGTTATTAGTATGTATCCCTACACGTTCACATAATAAAATACAACATGTTTAACTTTAGATTTTTCCACTCTGTGATCAAGTTGTACACCACTGGAGTTTTAACACGCAAGTAGACTAGTTTTGTGAGAGAAAGACAATAACGGACATTTCCCCAAACGTATGCAAAGTCCTACGAGCTTTCGTCCCTTGTTCCGTGTGACTGCAGAGCCTGTTAATAAATTCATTGTTCTGATAAAATCTATTGTGTCAGTTGCAGAGAACGAGAAGATTTAAGTACAGGAACTGAACCACAATACGTCCGAAGAGAAAGTGGAATACCTCGACTTCTAATTGTACGGTATCAGCTCAGTTTCCTCTATCAGAGTTAAACCTGGCAACCTTCCCAGACGTGTTTAAAATCCAAAATGTACATCGCATTTTAATAATTATAATGAACATAATGTAACTATTATTTGTTTCAACCAAATACGAAATTTGGTTTCAAATTTGCATTAGGGGCTACGCTGTGAACAAATGGAAAATGTTTACTACTCACATATAATTTATATCACTATGCAACTGTTGTTAATGCCATCAATTATTTTTCTAGACAGTAATGAAGTAAAAGAGGTCTGTCTAAACTTAAAAGCATACATTTTTAATAACTTAATTTTAAATTATATGTTTAAAACTATTTTCAATGTGCTGTTTAACGAAATATTACAAATTTTTTATAACAAATGGCAAATGTTCTTAGTAGTAATGAAGACATCACGTTCACACTACAACTTGCCATGTCCGATCCAAACTCTAGTGAATCATAATTCACGAGTACTTCATTGGTCGCATCTCAATCTCAGCTTACCAACAGTCGGAGTGTCCTGTCTACTAAGCGTTTCTTCTCAAAACCGTTTCACCAAGCATTCATGGTTTCCCTTAACAATTTTACGACAGCTATTTTTTGTATAAGCTGAACATGAAAAGGTTTCAAAACCAAGAACAAGAAATCTAAAATCGCTGGTCATTGTATTTCAACTTTCCACAGTGTTAGCTGAACTTATTTCAGTATAATAGAAAAGTGAATTTTTATTACGATATTAATATTTAGTGATTATTATTTTTAGATACTGATAAATTCCAGCTAGATGACGAAACTAAACACATAAATTTTGCCATCAGATTCTGGGAAATTTTCATTGATGTCGGGCTTAGTCTTCATAGACGTTACCTTCACATATTAGTTTGACGTTTCACCACTACAATATAAAAGTCGATGTCCAAAGAATACTTCTCTGGGTTATTAGAAGTGTGCGTCCATCGACTGAAATAACAGTGCACAAACATCCGTGCATAAAAAAAGAAACTTGTCTGAAGAATTTGTTTGTGGCTGTTTGCAGCCCGACAGATGGCCGCAATGCAGTAGCAGACTTCCTGTTGTCCAGAGATGAGCGGATCAACCTGGCCTTGATTGGCTCTCTGCCCAGCAAAGCCATCACTCAAGTGCGCATACACTGGCTTCTGGACCTCATTTCCATCGAGTGAGTTCTTTTACGTATTGCAATTTTTAAGTAGGCCTACTTATTTTTCGTGGAATTGCAGCGAAGTGTAATTGGGACTCGTTAATATTCTTTCTATACTTTTTTTTCGGCTAAGTGGCTAGGAGGCTTGCAGATTATATGGACGTAGTTATTCAAAAAAGAAGCAACTCAGAAAGTAATTTATTTTGAGTTACTCATACCAAGCAGAAGAAGAAGGTCCAAAATATGTCCTAGAAACATAACATGTATTAAATCATAATATTTGAAGGATAAAAAGAACCCAGATAAAAGGTTTATAAATATTTTAGATACACACAGTAGACTTTGACCTTGAATATATCAGTTCCAGTGAACTGTGGGTTGGTTTATTTGTGCATAACTACGTCCATATGTAAACTTACGGAAGGAAACTACACACGTCCACAATTGTCAGACTTGAAAGCTATAAACCGGTTTTCATCAGTTGCTGACTAATTTTGTTACTCTACGACGAACAGGCCGATCTGTTGTAATAAAGTTAGGAATTATTTAAATAATATTTTATATTTCAATGAAAGGCCTCTATAGTGGCTGAGTTTACCGAGAGTTTCTGACTGCAATGTTTCCTTCCCGTAAACATACTGGCGCAGAACGCGACTGTTAACGAGAGCAATGAAAACAAAAACATTTCAATGACCGTGCTTCACCATATGACATACTTCAACACAAAAGTATATGTTTTACTATCTTTTGAAAACCAGCTGTACATTCTAAATATTTAGAAGAGAATGCATAATGTCTCATTTTAATCATGACTGGTGTATTTTTATACACACCAACATAATTGAAACAATTTGGTGACAATTCTTCTTACGATTTCACCTTGTAATGCTGAGAGAAAATACATTCTTGCAAGAGCAAAATATTCTCCGAGAGTACAATATTCATAACTTCTTAACTTCTTATAAAGTTACGGATGGAAAATGCTGATTAAAATATGGATTCTGTTACCTCACATAACAAAGAGAAATACCACTGAGAAGAGTTTGAAATGAGAAAGCCCGGAAGTATAAGAACAAAATGAAGATAGAATGATAGTTTACCATAATCCCACTATCAGTTCAAAGATCATACTATTCTCCTAATCTCTAATGTTAATTAATTATTGTCCCAGCTTTATGAAACTAGGCTGATCAGAAGAAACCAAATAACTTTCAAAATAATACTAGCTAAATGAAGTTCATTTCCAGAAAGAAAAGAGACCTTTTCTTTATCATGAGATCGAGCAAGGAGCTCTGTCAACTATATCAAAGCGTAAATGTGATACAGAAAACTGCACATCCTAAATCACAGGTTGAAATATTTACTGAAACTAACATGTGCTATATTTTAACTGGAAACCCTTAGCAAATATAAGAATATTCTCAACTTAACTGGCTATGGTTATGTTAGTTATAAATAATAAGTATGTTTCATTGGCAGATTAATACTTATTAGGTCAAGAAACATAATAGTAAACATACATATTATATATATACATATACACACACATACAAATAGATTCACACGTACATCTATACACAACAATGTGTGTGAGTATAAACGCTCTTGTTTTATAGTGTGGACTGATGACTTATTATATTACATTGTGTTGGGTATTAACAGTTTGCAGTTATTACCATAAATATCAATTTATTTTAAAAAGAAAAGCCATACAATTCTGAAGATATCGCAAACTTCAGCTAAACCACTCCTTATTCGGATAAACAAATTTATTTTACACCAAAAGCTCTCTTTGAGCACATTTATAATGCATGGTTGATGAATTGTGTTTGTTTGTGCAGGGGGAGTGAAGAAAATGGCGACCTGACGTTTGATTACTCCAACCTTGATCAACTACTAGACTATTTGCACAGCTTTGAACTGGCACCGGGATTCGAGTTAATGGGGAATCCTTCGGAATACTTCTCAGACTTTAAGAATGATACCACAGCGCTCAAATGGCAGAGAATGGTTCGGAATATTTCCCTGAGATACATAGGTGATAGTGGTGTTATACAACAGGGGATATTTATAAAAAATATTATATACCATTGCATTTTAATAACATATATTCTAGTTCCATGAAAACAGTTACGATTATTTTTAAAACTTGAACATTTTTTCAAAGTGTATATGAAATCACTTGAGAATACTGTACGCACTAAAATTGGAGGTTCTGATGGCATAGTGAACCAAGTACACTTTCTTAAGAGTGAGTGATAGTCGCCGTCGTGAATTGTTGTATTTTGTGTCATAATTTTCCTTCTTACTAAATTAATGGAACTTTAACGTAACTGCAGAATAGAATAGATATTTATAGAATTTTAGACACCATAAATCTTTGTTTGCCGTTATTAGTTTTACAGATCGTATTGCAGTTAAGAAAATAATAAGAATTTTCTAACTGCAATTCGATCTGTAAAACCAGTATTGGCAAGCAAATATTTATAATGTATAAAATTCTCTTAATACGTATTATATTCTGCAGTTAGGTTAAAGTTATACACATCAACCCAGAAGAAAAGTTATGACACAAAATACAAAAATTCACGATGGCGACTATCTCTCACTCTTCAATATTAGGAAAAATAAGTTTTAATTCAGAGCGGATACATCTTCTTCAGTTTATCTTATTTTTATTGCATATATTGATCGTGGTTATTTAGTCACATATAAATCTACTTTAGAGCAAAATAAAACAATTTCCACATTTCAGTGGGAAAAAATGTATTTTGTTAACTATGCCATTAGACGCCCAATGAATTTTATACACTTAACTACGGAACTAAACATGAAGTTTTCATTAACACTGATATTGCTTTCAGAAAAGTATGGACTGGAAAACGTGTCAAAGTGGAGGTTTGAGTTGTGGAACGAGCCGGATCTGACTATGTACAACATTTTAAACTTCACACTAATAGGTATGTTCTTCCTGTTATTAATTTTTACAATACTGAAAGCAAGATCTTTTATACAATTCGCATGATAATGCTTATGAAAATTAACTTATACACGCGGCACGAAACACTTCAATGCTACTCGACTGTAAGACATGATTTGCTACGATCTGCTTGGGTCCGGCATCGGTTGTAAGTAAAGAGTTACATTGGTACCACTGTGACTAGCTGCAGTGATAAAACTGTGGATTCGCATTCGGGAAGAACCTGGATTTGATTTTCTGTGTACCGCAATATGATTCGGTTCTCCACAGTTTTCCGAAATAGTTCCAAGCAATCGTTGTAAGGTTTCTTTATACAGGTCGTGGTCATCTCCCTTCCTGATAATAACACCTTTGGTTTCATATAATAACCTAGCCGTGTTCAGCCCTCCAACCTACTTTACTCCAGCTTGTTTAGCTGTAAAAGAAGGAGTAATTTCATACGTTGTAGAATAAAGGTTGTATGGTTCTAAACGTTCATTGTAAGATTTGAAAACAAGCTTATTACACCTTTTTTAAACTCAGTTATGAAATATTCTGGGATAACCAAACTATTACTAAAAAGTTATTGTTTTGCAGAAGAATGCTATTAGGTAATTATCAAACTCAAGCAACTCAGCTTCATGCAGAAAACTGTTTAAAGATCATAAGATTCTTTCACTTTATAATATTTATCTGATAAATAGTTTCAAACTAAAACATTTCAATAATTATTTTCATAACGCAAATAAGGACTACATATTCATTTCATAAGAAATGCCTTTAAATTAAGAAACATACAAAATTCTAGCTCCAAGTTTGAAAAATAGTAACTTTTCTACACAGGCCACCAAATGTTCACTGATTATTTTTTTTTTTCGGGTGTCACATCGCCTCAGGCAACCAGGCATTGTCTAAGGCGTCCGAAAAAAAAAATTTCTACGATATATTTTGCTGTACAGATGTGTAACTGCTGCATTATATTAAGTATTGTAATATGACATCGGTTCGAAGTCTTTCCTTAGAGTAGTTCTGCTTGTTAAATTATGTTCATTCAGCCACAAGCGCTCGAATAAGCTTCCTGTTGATCAATTTCTCGTAGACCTTATCCAGTACTCGAAGTAGTGTTAGCTGTCTGTTATCGCTCCTGTCAAGAATTTTAAGGAGTCATATGTTCCAAATGTGTAAGGGACAGTTGTATCAACACTGGTTAACGCTTGGAATAAATTTTATTCTCCTGTTAGGCTATAAATGCGTTGTATGAACGCCTGTCATCGCTAGTCAAAGAGTTTACTATATGCCTTGCTAACCTGCCGTGGGAGAGCCTGATATATACTTAACAGTGGAATAGAGGCGAACGCCAGACGATTTACAAGATGGCGATGGTAGTTGCGAAAATTCTGTGACTTGTTAGTTAAAACTAATGAAAATATGATTTTTAAAGTCAATTAACTTGAGGTATTATAGCATGAAACTACAATTGAGTACGAGTGTACGGATTGTGTTAAAGAGAAAGAAAATAAACTGTGTAAGCGATTCAGTGCTTCAAAAAATGTGTATCTAGCTAAGCAAATTCGTGTACAGTATCCAAACTGATTAACCAAATGTGTACTTTGTGTATCCAGTGTTACTTCCACATTGTATTGATTACAATCGTGATTTTAGCCACTTTTGCAACATAAATGTCTTGCGCCTAATGTAACGTTTTGGTATATTTTTCGTAACCTTAAATTGTGTTTTCTTCTTGTGCATGTACAAGGACGTAGAAAGAGAGAAGTTTCATATTTATAAGCAACAAAGGAAAATCGTCACAAAATTATCGTTACAGGCATTATGTTGTTCTGTAGTTGTTTTATGAAGTGTAGGAAAAAGCAAAGTTAAAGTCGAGGTTTTATAATTCGGTGGGGTGGATACTCTGTTCTCTTTCGTTGATTGGCAATATTCGTGAATAATTACGTGCTTTGTTCACTGTGAAATAGTTTTTTTTTGTTTCACAGTTATGTTTTTACATAATTTATACCACTAATGGAAAACATACGGCCTAAAGTTTTATATTTGTACTGGTTTTTATTTAAGTAATTGATATTTAATTTCACGCAAGTTCCGTTAACACTTGTAACATGGTAATTATGAGTGCATTTAATAATACAGGCGGACAAGTGCCTTCGTCGTCCAGTGAATCGTGAATCAAATCGTGATACCAAATCGTGATGCTATGTTGCAAATGTCGTTCGTACAAGGACTATACAACAAATCTGATTGGCTTTGCAAGTGTTTACTGAGGTAGGTTGATCTGTGTAGAGAGCAAACACATCATATCAACAGCTTAGAAAAAGTATAACGAAATATTATAAACTAAAAGTGTAGTCATTCCATATTATGAAATAAAGAGAATCCCAACATAATTTACCAAAATAAGCATATGTTCTAATCAAACTCTCAATGGTAATAATATCGTCACATATTTTGATGGTAATGTTAATTTTAAGTGCAGTATTTCTGTTGTAATAACTTACGTTCAATATCGCGTAATACAGAAATAACATGTTATAAAACACTATTATTATTTGAAATCTCATTTACGAACGTTTTAATACTGTTGCGTGCCATGTACCTGGAGGCCGGTGGTTGGCAGCTGTTTCGTAACACTTAGTGGACTGGCCCCTGAATCACAGGCCAGATGGCTACGTGATGGAAGTCACGCCGAAGCTACGTCATAGATACCTGTCCCAACTGCGTCTTAACCCTACGAGGGCAGCCTACGTGACTCAAGTCATCTCCGAAACATGTTGTAATATCTATTTTTATACCCCTGAAATGCGGGGAGTCCCCAACTGTTTTGACGAGTATATAAACGCAGAATCAAAAACTTTGGGGAGAGTTCACTATTGGTCATGCTAGAAGATGGTGCTATGCTTGTGGAGAGAGACTGGTGAAGACATCTTGGTGACGTCAGAGTCTACTGTGAGACGGCAGGTGGCTACCTTCGGAGCAGTGTTTGGAGAAACAAGAGGACTGCTGCGGCGGGCTGACAAGCGAAGAGGAGGTGCGCGACGGGAGTCGAACCGAAGATCTCTAGAGTGAATACAGCGGTGCACTCGGGGTGCTGCGCAGCACATGGTGATTCATCACCATTGCGGACTATTAAGGTTGTACACTGTTACTATTTGAGAGACTGTTGATTATATATATGACTGAATTTTATTGCGATTTGTAGTGTTTAATTAATTGATGGTAGATATTTTTTGGTTCTTTAATTGTCCAAGCTAATTAACGTGTCTGTGACACAGAAGTAATTGTGTGCATAGCTAATTGTGTTGTGAAAGTTATAGTTGATTGCTGTTTTGTTTATTTCGTAGCTTTGTGAGCTATTAAATCCAGGACTTAATTTAACTCTTTTATTTCTAATTATATGACCTCTATCCCAAAAGAACTCATGATAATTGCACACATATAAAGTTTTGCTTAAACTTGTAACAATATTAACTCCGCAAACAGGTGCATCACCGGCTGGTGGCACTAGGCCGGAGCTCTAAGGCTCACGACTGACACTGCATATTCTAAGACTGCCCCTGTTAGCCAATATAACCTACTAAGACTTAAGCAACATGCAGAACACTACTGGCCCATGTTAACTAATTACCTATCACTCGTTTATTGCTATTACTGTGGCGCGGGAGCCGGATTAAGTTTGCAGTGTCAGTATTTCCTCACGATTTTAGTCAAGACTAGTCAGTCTCCCACTGACCCCCGTTGTATCAGAAATGCAGCCGTCTTCTTACATCTCTGGCCTCTGATATTACCACTTCAGAAGTATACTTCACGC
Organism: Medauroidea extradentata; assembly: GCA_003012365.1. Taxonomy (NCBI): domain Eukaryota; kingdom Metazoa; phylum Arthropoda; class Insecta; order Phasmatodea; family Phasmatidae; genus Medauroidea; species Medauroidea extradentata. The sequence goes on from PNEQ01123766.1 coordinate 98,088, forward strand.
GGTGGGCTTGACGGAAGTACTATACAAGTTGTGGACTAGACTTAAGCTGACGACGTTACACCACGTATTTTATGTTACGTCGCAGCTGGTTTGACGGAGGGTCGTGCATGACGCAGGATACTTGGCGTACACAGAGGCGAGCTGGCGTGGTCTGCAGGAGGCGTCACCAACACTCAGGCTAGGCGGTCCTGCAGGGTTGTTCAAGGCCAAGGCTCGTCATCCTCTCTGCTGGGGGCTGCTCGATCACTGCGCCAGTTCCTCCAGCTGTCCGATATCTTTCATTACTTTCCACCGCAAGGGCGGCGGATCGGCGGACTACATCCTGGAGAGTGGCCTGCGACTTGTGAAGAGACTCTGGGCTCGGTATCCAACCCTTCGACACCTACCCATCGCTAATGAGTACAGTGATTTCTACTGTTTTTAGTACAAGGCGAAGTTAGAGCGTAGCCTTATTTTCTTACACTTAACCATTTTATTACTAATGGATAGAAACATACCTATAAACATGGCAGAAAATAAATGCTAATAATAATCGAGGCAACAAAAACTATTAAACGCTTTGACAATATTAGTAAAATTTATTTATCTTAAACATACACAAAACTTTAAAGTATAAAACAGTGAATAATATAAAAAATCTCAATGTTGCAAAACAAATAATACACCACTTTCACAGTTCATTCCAAATTGTTAGCACATGTAGTCAAAATTAATGAAATATTCTAAATACAAAAAATTAATTGTTCTTGCAAAGAATCACAAAAAATGTAAACATTAATAAAATTTGTTTCAGTGACAAAACCTTTAAACTATTTGTAAATTATATGACAAAACACGAGCGTCTTAATGGCGTTGAAATACTAGAAAATACAAATAAAATAACTAATTATGTACCGCGAACAGCTATCCAAATTTCTAAATGAACAAAATATAATTAATGAAGAACGATTCATATATTACACGCAATTAATTTTGCAAGTTGTAACATGTGTGTAAACAGGATGCAATCCTAGAAAATACAAACAAAACTACATTAAATACTACATAGAATTATAAAAATTACAAAAGAAAAAAAGAATGAAACAAACATTAATGACAGGCGGAAAATATATGGTTTACAATTACCTTCGCAATTATTTTAATGATTTGGTAAGGATGATGTGATGTTATAAAGTATAAATTAAGAAAATCAATTAAATATTACTTGTTTCAATGTTGCTCCCAAAATATCATACATGTATGTATAGGATATTCATGTAAGCATGTAACGAAGTTTGCGAGATGAATTGTTGTAAAAATGAGGCAATTTTATGTAATATAAGAAGAAATTTGCGATTGAAAATTGATACTGACAATATATTGAACCCCATGCAGAAGCCGGGATGTGAAGGGCGGGGAAACAAGAGATTACCAAGAAAACTCGCCGACCAGCGGCATCGTCCGGCACGATTCCCACATGCGAAAAGCCGAGGACCAAACTCCTCGGGAATGGAACCCGTATCTCATTGGTGAGTGTTCTATACACCCAATGCGCCCACTGCAGCCTATTACGTCATATGTATAGTATACCAAATAGTATACTAAAAGAGCCAACTGTAACATCGTTAGAGAAAGTGAGTGGGTGTGTGTGGTGCGACAGTGAGGCAGACCCACTGACGGGCTGGTGGCGCAGCGAGCCATGGCGTGAGGACGTGAGGTACGCAGCAATGGTAGCCCGCGGCGTAGTACGTCACCACGAGCTGATGGTGAGACAGCGCGGTGTTCAACTCGAGCTACTAAGCAACGACAACGGCTTCCTTAGCTCCTACCCGGCCGTCTTCAGCCAACGGACCCTCACTGCCAGGTCAGTCTTGCAAAACCTAACTTTCCTCTAGGGAAGTGATCTAGGACTGCAGGAACGCTAAATGCGGCACAGGCACGTGCAAGTCGCCTTGTAGCCACTAAGAGCCAGTCAACCTACTTGAGTGTAATGTTCCTTTAGAAAACGCGTCTCTGTGAGACATTCAGTGGGGGACATAAAAAATTGTGCTGCACGTGCCTAAATATTTAAATAATTTCTCCAGAATATTCGTTCCTACAATTGACCGCGAGAAAATCCTTTTGAGATGACATTTTTTCCGAAGAAAATGGGTACATTTACTATTAAATTCTTTAGCGACCATTGGTGTTTCCTCTTCTAGTTCCTGTCATTGTATAAAATAAGAGTTTAACCGTCGCTAATGACTAAACTAACGACTAAACTAACGACAATACTAAAAACCCAAAAAAATATTATAAAGTGTTCAGCTCAGAGGGAAAAGAGAGCCATAAAGACGACGCTAGAGTTTGCATAAAATTTCGTATCGTCTTTACGTGCAAAGGAAATTGACAGGGTGCAGGTTTATTTATGTTGTATATCAGCTACTAGATAGACGTTTTTGTAGTAAGTCATACTTTGACGGATGACAGATAAGGACAACAGAAGCGAAATGAGATAAGGATTGATAAACAGTAAATTGCTTATAGTTACATTGCAGGCGGAATAAATCACGAAGCGAATTTGGAATATACTGCACGTTTTTAATTGACATCATACATACCACGATGATATGACTAAGATTCACAGGATACATTCAAAGTGGTGACCCTAGAGTTGATGCAAGTATTAAAATGATGCAAGAGATTACGTCGCATGCGATGTTCTGATAGGAACAGAGGTAGCAAGAATTATTACAAGCAGGTAATCTTCATTACGTAACTGTGTCTCATTGCAAGAATTTTCACATAACCATCCATGAAAAAATCCATCAGGGTGAGATCAGGCCAGTTCACAAGTCACATAAGAGAATTTTCTTTTAATATGCACCTAGTCAATTTCCGGCTCCAGGGGTCAGGATTTGGTTTTATGTGATTTCCCAACATCATTTAAGCAAATGCTAGGTTAAATAACAAACACCATGGCTCGAGACACTGGAAAATCGCGAAAATATTTAAAATAGTCTCCAATAAACTGCAGTATGTTAACCGTGACACGTGTGCACAGTTTTGTGGCAAATAACACACGCTGTGTGTCCAAGCCGTACAGTTCTAACTGAGCATGTTGTAGAGAGAAACAATGCTTCAAATGAACGATAGCTAATATCGATACAAAACATTCAGTGTTATACATAACATGTTGGAGCCTAGCAAATAGTCAACTATTCAAGTGATTTTCCAGTGTCTCTCCAATGGCCGATACTTCTTCTAGTTTCTGTACTTATGAAAATCTGGTTTCAACCATCTGAAAAGAACCTCGTTGTCGACGAGACGTGACGTTTACTAAACTTTATAATATCTCTTCAAGAGCTTCTCTAGCAATGACTGTTAAAGCAAAATGAGTTGGTGACCCATAATGGTGGCAGGAGGCAAGTGGAACATCCACCAACAATTCGGAGAGTATCTCTCTCAGAAATATCTTCAAAATTTGGGATGAGAGGCGGTATGGAGGAAGGCATTGCCCTAGTAGGTCGTGTACTATGCCTACCACATATTCTCAGCTCATTGTTTCTGACAGGCTCTCGCATATCAAGTTTATATGCCAACCAATGGGACTATGCTCTCCTATTCGCTGAAAGATATATCAAATGTGCCCAATTGTATCTGAAAAGAAAATTCGCCTGTAGGCAGGCGTTAATTGAAGCTGGCTACTCTGCCAGAAAGGAATGTTTTCCGAAAAAGCTTTCCACACCTTTACATCTACTGTACCTGATCCCTGACAGAGACGATTGCAGCCACAAGCATCAACATTTTCCATGTTCCATGGAAATCATCACTACCATAAAGTCAGCCTCGGAAAACATGCCCCATAACCGGTAGACTATATGAGAAGCTGCGCCTCTATTTAACAACAGGAGTGCGCAGAGAAAACACCCACGCCATGCCAGGATCCGCACATGAGATAATTCCTGCCTAGAAAATTCTTAAGTGAGCGGATTGAGTAAAAAAAGGAGTGCTAAAAAACTGTTGCCCTGGCATATGTGCGTGTGTGTGGGGGGGTGGGGGGGGTCAATGCGCTTCGCACTGAACAAACCGCGAGTTCACTGTGATTGGCCACAGCCAGGCTTCATGACAAAAATTTGAAAAAGGAAAATATATGTTGTAAATATTTGTAAATGATAGCCGAATGTATTGTCAGTGCCTCAGAAATATGGCCCCGAAACTTGCTCTTAGGAAAGGGCCAACTCCAGAGTCAGGCAGTATTTGATTCCTCCGCCTCCTAAGATTCTTGCCGACCATGTCATAACCTGGATGTCCTCGAACAAAGCCAGTGAAGATCCTTGCCACTCGTCATGGCAAGGTTCTCGCCCACGAGGGCAAGTCAGCCAATGGGAGGCGAAATACGAAATTACAATAGATATTACGTAGATATTTAAACATTAGAAATGTTTTCAAAATTATGAAAAAATTTAATATAAAATTCATTTATGTGTGATTTATATTTATTGTAAGAAAAATGAATTAAATGACAGGCATCCGGTAGATACGAATTTGTCGCCAAAAGAGGCGTGGTCTGCGGGAGAGTATTCACTGCTGTGATTAGTCGGTGTTAGGAGCGCGGGAAATTCTTCGCCGGACGACTCCGAGAAGGGTGGACGCGTCGGTGCACGTAAAAAAATTGCGCTAGTTCGATCAAGTAATCGGTACTTCGCTAGACGATTAAGATTTCACGAACAACCTGCGAAGGGTACCATACGAATGCTCAGGAATCAAAGTCAGCGGAAATAGCATAATTCGTGTCTGTGAATCTGAATCGTTCTTAAGACTGGCGTTTGGAGAGAACATTACTTTGTTCCTCATGATGGGAAGTAACGCCACACTCCTGAATGTTAAGAGGTGCAGAAAGCTTTTTCTGTCTTGTAATTTGTCTTATAGAAAAATACCCGTTATTTAAATATCACAAATCGTCTTATTCTTCTAATCGGCACTACTAAGGGCATTGTGCAGGGCCGACAAAGCATATCGTAAGTTTATGAAGGGAGTATCGTAAGCGCCAGACAAGAAAACCTTTTACATTGCTTAAAGGACAACTTCACCCGCCAAATTACATTCTTAAAATGTTGTATTACTTAAACTTCTAGGAACAAATGTGTAAATTACCTTTCTATGTGCTTTTAACTAAAACACATTTACGGTACTGAAAGTATTACCGAAAAAAAAAATTCATAGTCAAAAAATTATTAATGTCAAGCAAACTGCTTGAATAATAACGCCAACTTACAATGTAAAATTTAAGTTGGCACGTCTGTACAATAAATAGTTTAGTGGTGGGTAATGAACACGTTCAAAACACGTATTTTATTTATTTGCATTCCGTAGTTAGGTACATGTAGGTTGTTCGCGGCAAATTGAGCACTTTTGAAGGCCGTCTGGTCTTGAGTAATAATGAGTTTACTTGTTGTCCATTTGATTATAATTAAATCTATAAGGTAACACTAAGACATTTTAAAGCGATAATGTTTGAATAAATGTGCTTAACATTTTACAATGGGTACTATTTTCTTGTGATATATTTTTGTACGTTACTAATGAATGTATTATACGTCTCTTTGAAAAAGTTTAAATTATAACTAACGAAACGTAAAAATTCTGTATGACTGGCATGTTCCCCCAGCTGGCATCTGCCCTCGAGTTACCTTACACTCACTGTAGATTATTTATTCATCGCACAGCTTTGTTTATATGGACCAGTTGCGGAAATATTAATTTCGACTAAAAGGTAAGAAATAACCATGTCTTTAAAAAAGATCACTTTAGCCCAAAAGCCTCATGTTTGTCTCGTTGACAGCGAGGCCACCAGTGACTGAACAAGTGGTCCAGAGTATCAGGAAGAGAAAATGAAGCGAACATTTTCTGTATTAAGAAAGAAAAAACAGCATTCGCCTGGGTTAGCTTGTGAAAACCACGGGAAATCGAAATCACGATGGCCGGATAGGGAATCGAGCCTGGGTACTTCCGAACTGATATACAGGTTGTCAGGTGATTCGCGGATGGGTACTGACTGTACCATTTGAATTAGTGAAAAAACTAAGCAGAAAATATTAATTGGTAAAAAGTCGTCACACACTTAGTTTACGAGGAAAATTACTTACAAGGGCGGCATCCGTAGCGTAGTCGGTTTGGTGACGCTCTACGGTGCGGCTGATCCTGGGTTCAAATCCCGGCTCTGGGATGGCTGTTGTGTTATCCTTTCACTTCACCCTCATCGGTTATTAGACCTCGTTGTTAAAGGACCGTAAAACACTCTCACCTCTCCTCCAAAACAGTTCGTGTGAGGCAATAATGTACTTGTTGCAGGTTCCAGATGAACAACACCAGGCCGCAACACTCGCAGTTCTTTATCAAACCTGTGTATGTGGTGATGGCGCTGCTGTCTCTGCTCGAGGATTCCCAGCTGTCGGTGGACGTGAGCCCTCAAGATGACAGGCAAGTCACTCGCTACCCTTAGCATTTAACTCTACATAGGAGGTTATATTAATTAACCTTCGGGGGTTAGGTATGTTTACTCTGGCACGTGACCAGGTTTTGTCGGTCATAACGGCACATCAAAACGCTTGCAAGTAGTCGAGTGCAGAGAATAGGTGTCGTAGAGAAAACTTGAATAATAGTTCATAATCATAATTTACTGTGCAATAAAGTGGTTAGTGACCTAGGTGAAATATTCATGCATCAGTTATCTCCTGCAAGCATCCAAAATTTTTCGTTTAAAATCTCACTGGTACAACAAATTGTTTTCATTAAAAAAAAACTGGCTAGTAGTCACATTCAGCTGTTTTTGCTACACGGAAACTTCAGAGTTTCTCTTAGGTACGCATCATAACTTTGTCATAAAAATTTAGTGTCCCCGCATAATCACGCTCTGGCGAGTCGCGGACGCTGAAGACGGCGCACCATGTGTGATACCAGCGAATACCAAAACAAACCCTTCTGCGTTGGGAACACAAACTCTTTTAAACGGGCAACATCAAAGATAAACCACGAACTGGAAGACCTTTAATCAAAGTGCAACAATGTCAGGAAGTCGAGGAATCAGTAATGATATAACCAAAGAAGTCGCTCCGCAAAACGATCAGCGGAGCTTGGAATACTACTATCGACACAGCATAAACACTTGAAGAACGACCTGCATTTTCACGCATATAGCCTCATGTTCGTTCATGAGTTATCAGACAATGATTTAGCCCGCAGACGGGATGCATGTGCGTAGCTTCTTCAGACTTTCGACACAATCCCAAAATGTGGAAAGGTCATTTTCAGTGATGAGTGTGCCATCCATCGGAGCTGTCGATCACGGAATGTTGTGTTCTGGGCCAAGGAAAATCCACATTATGTCGAAAAATTGGAATATAATCCTCCACATGCCATGATATGGGCTGCAATGAACAATCGGCATTTGTTTGGACCATTTTTCTCTGATGGAACAGTGAACCAGACAACTTATCTGGACATGCTGCGAACCTGGTTTGTGCCACAACTGGAGGAACTTGGTATTCTGAACGATATGTTGTTCCAACAGGATGGAGCGCCAGCCCATTATGCCATCTCTGCTAGGGAATACCTTGCCGAGGTCTTTCGGAATCTTTGGATTGGCCGAGGTTCAGCAGTGTTGCCCGCTCCACTTGAATGGCCACCTTTAAGTCCAGATATTTCGACTTGTGATAATAGCCTTTAGGGCTTCAAAAAGATATGTGTTGCACAGCAGCGCTACGAAACCACAGATGAACTCAAAGAAGCAGTGAGACTTAGCTTTCGCTCGTATCAGCCCGCAAATGCTTCGGAAGATGTCGCGCAGAACTTGGCGCAAAATTATTCTCTGCCATGAGAATGAAGGAGCCCAAACGGATCCACTGAATACTTAAGGTTACGTTACAACACAAGATACCACAATATCATAATACCGTAACAATATGCATAAACTACATACAGGGGGTAACAAGACATTGTGGACATCCTGTACAATGAAGATAAATAATTATATTCAAATGATGTGCAATATTTAAAATACGAATTGACAACTTACCTTGTTACAATAACATTAAAATGTTATTAAATTTTTAATAATTTTCCAGTTGAAAACTACACAGCTGAAATAAAACATTCAAACGGTAGAATAATTATTTCACAAATTAAAACAAAAATAGTCATAATGCAAATGAATCAAACCTAGGTTACATTAAATGTTTGCATAACTGCGCTGCCACTGTAGACAAATCACATTTTAAACTAAGAATGTTCAATTGCACATGTCACAAATAAACGGCGTGCAATCTTGTTTACCAATGCACTCTTTGTGAGCCCAATTTTTCAAGAGACACACATAATCCAGGTTTAATTTGATGTAGAATTTAATATAAATCATAACAAAATATGCATAGAACATTTGGATACTTCCTCTTCCGAACCAACCGTATTTTTGTTCTCTGGTTTGTTATGAGCAACTGGCTTATGTTTTGGTCTTTAGTTTGGCGTAATCTTTGTGAAGGTGGTGCTGACACTTGTGATTTTCCCTTTCTTTTTTAGTTCTAAGCTTTCGGTTGCCTCGTTGTAATGAAATCAATTCCGCCTTATATGGTGAGGATGTAAGAACATCTGTCTTGCCACGTCTTGAGTTGGTGGTCACTTTTCTTTCCACATGTAGCAGTTTCATAACATCACTTGGAAAGACACAAACTGGAACTTGCAGTTTGAGAGTCTCGCAGAGATTGCAAGGGGCTAGAACCACGTACCGTATTGACGGATTGTGAACTTGGCTGATTCGGAATACTGGAGACACATGGTGCAGAATTGTCATGTTTTTGGACTGGTATGGAGGCAGTTCCTTCAGTCACTTCTCTTATGACATCCAGCATATTTTGCTCTGGCCATGACTGCCTCGTCGTTTTTCGTTCATATTTACGTGGCATAGTTAAAAATTAAAACATCTGAAAGCAACAAACACGCGAATCTTCAAAACGCAGCATAAAATGGGGTACCCTGTTTTGCAAAACCCATTACTACCCTATTTTATCCGACTACGACATAATGCAATATTTGAGACGTTTAAATATTTCAGTTGCTACTTATCGACCTGTAGTCTACTTGAAAATAAACTGAAATATGTGTAGATTATGCATAGGTACTTACATATTGTATTTTTTCTTGCAACACTAACTACGAAAGTTTTAAAATGGTTCTAAATAAAACGTGATCACTAACAGCGCCATTGGCGTAAACATTCACTCACAGTTGCCGTGTCATTACAATACATAGCTCGCTAACTATGGAATTGTGTTTGAAAACAGACTATAGTGCACATCGAAAGTTTGCCGATTGATAGCAGTACCAGTCATTGCTGTAGAACGAAGTACCCTGTTCTTTCCGACCACCCCGTTATGCCCAACTATACCCTATACAATTATATGTATTGTTTGCTTTTCGATAATTCAGATACAAAGAATTGCCGAAGGTTATAAATCGTGTAAGTTGCAGTCTTGCATGACGGGATCTCATTGCACACTGTTGTAAAACAATTATTTTAGTTGGTATTACACATAATTTTATAGTTGTTGGGTGGCTGTAGCCAGAAGTGGGCACTTTATACAGAGACTATTTCAGGGGTTAAGTTAAGGGTGAGGGTTACGGTTAAATTAATCATGTTGGTTTAATTATGGTGGCTTTACTCTGCATAAGTTAGTTACAAAATACTACACGGTTGTACTACATAATTTAGGTTGGAGGGGAGCGGCTGTTTAAATATTTATGTTGTTCTACTCTATGATGAGTGACCTTTTGGACACCTTAGACCTCACCGTTAGCATGATACCGGAGGCTGATGATGATTGTCGGCTATCGACTGACGGCGGCACGTCGTGGGTCTTGACCCAGGACAATCCTGGCGAGTTGGTGACGGCTGGAAGGCTTGGAGACAGACCCCGATTCCTCCGATACATTGCGTTATATTGACACACTTCAGTGCCGGTGGGGAGAATCGCTGAGGCCCTTGTCTTGTGCAACCCCTGACCTGATTGCACTGCCGTCGTCGCTAGCCCGTCCTCCAGGCGAGGTTGTTGGTAATCATAACAACACGAATTTTTGCTATGTCATTATTTACTATGAAGACATTTATTTAATATAATGTGTTTTTAAAACGTACAGATTTTGGGTGATTAAGTGGCTATTTTCCTTAAACATTAGTAGAAATTGTTGAAACTAATGACTGTCACTGTTATAAGTAAATCACGCAAATTTGTGAATAAAAACTTAGCAAGTAAATCACTGAGAAAATATAGATCGAATTTTAAGTATAGTGATATGTAGACCTATTATTTAAATTATTCTGCTTCACGCGAGCACGAGGAACCACGTTGCTCCTGTAACTTGGAGCGAGGTAACAACGAGTGGCGGTAGTCTGGTGACAGTAAATTAACAGACAAACGAGCTTGCGTAAGATCAGCTGGTGGCCAGAAAAATGCCTCGCCTCCGCTGCCAAGTTTCTCGAGCGAGTTAGTGCCTCTCTGACTTGTTTATTGCGTAGCGACGCCAGCTAACTTCCCTGGTTAAGCTCCTTTCAGAACGATTTTCCTAGTGCTTGCTGACTTGTTGCTCGTCACTCCACGTTGAGAAATAGTATGTTCTAAGAATAGCAAATACCAATCACTGAATGTGCTGAAATGTTATGTTATGTAACTTCTGTACGCTATAGTGATTTTAAAAACGAAATTTTTGTATCTGATCTATATCTGTTGCAAAGAGTGGTCGCGTTTCAGGTGAAGCTATGTTAGATCCGAATGTACAACAAGAACCATTCGAGAATTCGTTCTTCGTATTTTGAACGCTACTAACTGTAAGTGTGCCTGCATATGGCATTCTAATGCTTCCTCAGACAACTTTGAGTTCTGAATAGACCACTTCTCTTGCGTTTATCTACTGCTGTATATCGGTAAGAATTCTGCATATCAAAAAATTAAATGTCGTGAATTTTCAAGTAAGTATATATTGCAAAGAAAAACATACGACCAAGGTGAGTCAAACAAGTGTCAGCAGAAAGTCATTCGACCAGGTATTAGCCAAGCAAACTGACTGTCGTTCCTCGTTTATTCATAAGGTAAAATATCTTACTTCAATTCAGAAAGTTGTTAACTCAGTGCTGGACGACTACACACGGTGGGTGTTTTTCCGTTACCATTACAGGAAACTCAGTTCAAAATAATTTCTTCAGTAGGCCCTACCACTTTACTGAGTAAAAATTTAGAAAACTGCGGGTGGACTGAAAGGCTTTGCAGAAACATCCATACAAAATCACGAACACAAACATAATAAAACATACATACACAAAAAATTCAACTTTAAATAATTGTTCAATTTTCACCGAAGTCTGCAATATATACAATAAAAATTTCTGCGAAGTGTCCAAGTTATCCTTAGTGTCACAAGTATGCCCAGTTGTCGGTAATGTCATTAATACGTTTAATCATATACACGGAAAAAATATTTTGTGCCGACTAATAAATATTTTGTGGGTATTTACCCTGAAAATTTTTTTTGTGGTCACCACAAAAACATTTTGCTTCCACTATTAAAATATTGTGGACACCACAAAATTATTTTGTGGTTACTGCAATATAATTATGCAGGTAAGAATTCCTACAAAATTTCTATCAGTGTAGGATGTCCCTGAATAACGTATAAAGCTCTTCATCACATTGTAGGGAACGCAAAGACAAGCAACATGATATAGCCTACACTTACGGTTACAGAGACTGGGAAATGCTTATAAATGGACACAAGTTGTTGTCTGTGTGGACGTAGCGACAAATCGCACTCTGCGACTTCTTTACAAGCGCCTCATGTGGTCACTGTTGATCGTCCGGTGAGAAGAGGTGATGCATCGGTCGCATGTCACCAAAATTATTTCTTTTCTAGCCCCGGTCATTGTCACTCTCAAGATTTCACATGTGGGACTCGTGTGTGATGATACCGCAGGTTGACGGGATGTCACGGGGGACCTGCAGTTTCCACTTTCATTTCGTTCCGGGTCAGTTCCATAGTCAACTCAATCACCATAATTCACTTTGTATCGCTCTACTGAGGCACCTACGTACTCCCGTCGCAAAACTGGCAACGTTGTACTTTTGTGACTGATGTTACATACATGGAAAGAGAGAAGGTCGAGTGAACAGGAGAGATTTCTCGAACTGCGCCTGTTACTGCTTAAACGCAGGTTGCGAACCTAACTGACTACAATAATTACGTCAGTTTACCTGCCTCTGCGATAATAAGTGAATAATTTAATTTAATAACACAATTTTCTTGTATTTTATTTCCTACGTCGTGACAAAGAGCTTTATACGCTGTTAAGGGATATTCTGTATAACATATATTCGTTGTACGGAGTAAAATGCAACAGTAAAATAATTACATAGAATATACCTGTGTTATTCAAAATGAAAATTTCACTACTTGTTCCCGAATTCTGGCAATATCACATTGTGTATGAAAGAGTGCCGGGGTGGATGTTGGGCCGTCTGCTTGACTACAGACATATGACTGTTGCCTGTCCAGCCCGAGGATTGGATGAGGTAAGGGTGAGATATGTGTGGAGCAGCGATGGAACGAGAGGCGCAGGAAACGAGAGTTCACCTAGAAAACCCGTCGGGCAACGTCCGCCACGTTTCCCACATGCGAAAAATCCGGGACCGAACACACCGAGGATCGAGTCTGGGTCGCTAAGTAGGAGACGAGAGGTCTGACCGCTCGACCACCACGAACCGAGTGCCTTATTATAATATAATAATAACTTGATACAAATACAGGTATTGGGCTACTTACTCTCTTCCCTTTCCACCATTGTACTTCTACCTAGGCTGAGAAGCTGTTCGATGATTCTTCAAATGCCTAATATATAAAAATAAAATTAATTTAGTAATGATACATTGAAATTAATTCCTGCCGTTCTTAAATTTTTATGCGTCATTTTCTAGAATTTGTACTGTGATACAACGTGCTTGAAATTGAGAGAGGCGAGCTGTATACTTTTACTTTAAAAACAAACCTAAAATATATTTTGTTACAATCAAAACAAATAAAGAAATTTATTTATATATTTTTTATAATATTCTAATCAGCTGTACTTAATCTTCAGCTCACTTTGACCTAATATATAGCTACATTCAGTATTAAGTATTGTAACGAGTCAGCGCTCTCGAAGACATTGGGCTGCGCGACCTGACGAGCCACACCACCTTCTCCTCTCCTGCTTGCTACCAAAAGCCCCGGCGACGAGACGGTGGACTGTGCCCCTCCTCCTCCCCCACCACTGATTCCTATATCCAGTGCCGTGACGAGACGGCGGACTGTGCCCCTCCTTCTCCCCCACCACTGATTCCTATATCCAGTGCCACGACGAGGCGGTGGACTGCGCCCCTCCTCCTCCCCCATATTTCCTCCCCTGGGGACGCGGGCTACTGTCAGTCATCCGTAGCAAGCATTCAGCTCGGACGCAAATGAATGTTATCGCAACACCTAGAACGTTCAGCTTTCCGCAACCAGCAAGGTCAGCGAGCTCTGAGAATATTCTGGGTGTCGTTGCGGCGACTATAAATACCGGCCCACTGTGAGCAGAGAGTGAGTGATTGCGGCGTTTAGCTGGTGAGTGTTCGCGAAAGACTTGGCAGCGAGGGACGAGACGGGACCAGTAAATCGAGGAGCAGCTACGAAATTGTGGACGACGGTGATACACTTCGAGTGGTGTAATAAGTGTGAGAGTGGACGAATAGGTTGAACTGTAGCTGTGGATTGTGAGACATTTCTAGATAGAAACTTATGTGGTCGGAGGAATGATTTGAGAGAGAGAGAGACGTTATTAATTATACACTAGAGTAGTAAATTAGGCTTTTTAGGGTAATTACCTGTTCATAATATCTGTTTTATAATATGTGTTTATTTGAAAAGGGAGAATCTCGAGTGTTCTATACTTAATTTAGTGTGTTTATAGAGATTTTAATAGATTGATAACTTTAATTTTATTTATTTAACTATCTAAGTCCTCCATCCCAAACAAACCTGGCTGCGCCCAGGACAGCAAAGTTGTTACAGAATTTATAAATGTATAAATTTCTGTATGAAACGTTGAACATTCCATTGCATTCTTAATATGCTGGAAGACAATTTTGTAGTGATGAACCTTGCGTATAGTTAAATTTGCTAAATAAAATCTCGTCAAAAGTCATCTAGTTGTGGAATTTAAATTTAGTAATTTTGAAAAAAAAAAAAAAAAAAACACAATATGCTGTCATTTTGCACTAGTAATGGTTACTGAAACATATGTTTTAAGTACGCTTCCTAGATTACCGCATACTTTCTAAATTTTTAAATTCTTAAGAGATACTGTACTCACTCAGGAAACTTAAAGGTAACCTTGTATATTATTGCTATTACTAGCTTTTGTCATTTAAAGCGTTTTGAATTGTTTTAAATTTGGAAAACAGTTAACATATTTTTTTTATTTTACTTGTTCAATCCTTTTAAGGATTTGAAAGCGAAATTGAAACATCTGTTCATTTTACAGTTGTCATACAATTACAGAAATAGTGCAAGTATAAGAAATACACGAAAGTTATTCTCAAAGCATTTCATCAGGTAGCCTATGTTTATTTATTTATGTTTTTTTTTCTAGAGATGGGAATGTAATGAATCGTCATACGAAAAGCGTGATGTGAACACTGAGCCATTTAAAACTCATGCAAAGGTGAGGGATTTACATATAACATTATTACAATGGCTTAACCTTCAGCTATTGTACATTTAAACTGCACACATAATAAAGAATTGCCATGTTCAATAATAGTATGGTGATTCAAAAGTTTTACACAACACAGATTTTGTAAAGTGAAATTGTCTTCGTTATAAGTTGATGAGAATTTTTAAATAATAGTTTAAATCAATGGCAGTCGATTGGCATTATTACACGAACAGTGCGTACAGATTCTTTAAAATTTCACTAAACAATGGATTTATCTCGTGAACTCTAAATCTGTGTTGCGAATTTCTGCTGTGGCGTCTTTTTTATTTAGTATCAAAATTTCATACTCGTTTGGAAAAAGTAATCCTGGCTTGTAACTGTCGTAGTGGTGTCGGTCAATATGAGCCAACAACTCATCTACAGATATCGCTGAGTTTTGAGTTTTCTCTGGGACACTCTTGTTTCCTATGCTCCTGCGGTTCGCCGGTCCTACCTATAAGTAGCGACACTTGGTGTATTTCGAAGAAGGTATATGTCATTCGGGATAAAGTGAGCACCAAACCTTGGAAAAATATCACTAGCTGTTACTGCAAACAATTCAATATTAACAGATGTTACCTTACTCTTTGTATGATTGGCAGTGCATTGTAGAATGTAGTTACGTGTATTTTCCTATTTAAATACAACAATACTGAATTCAAATGAACTGAAATCTGCATATTTGTGTTGTATATAAGGAATAATTTCTTTTATCAAGCTACATAGGTTCCTACCGACTGCACAATATATCTTACACGCGCAAATATCTAATGACGTGTCCAGAGAAGTTAGACACTTCCCGTCGTTATCTATTACGCGCGGAAAGATACGAATTGGCTGTAAATAGTAAATGTAGCATTACTATTTTGCGTGTTCACTTTATCACGAACCGCCTATACACGACCTCTGTTTGCATTATTGTAACATTGCGAGCTGTAACAGTAAGAGAGAGAGACGGTGTCAGCAGGTTGACGGTGCTGGCCACTAGGAGCGACACTGGGCGTCCCTGGAGCGTCGCATTGCTGCTGGTGTTCTGCAACAATACCCAGACGGGCGGCGCCGACCTCCTCCTGGCAATCTCCTTGAGGCACCTGCCCTCCTCCGGTCAGTGCTCTCTCCCTCTTTCTCTCTACAAATACCTTGTAAGTATATATGTACTACATCTCTTTATTTTCTTTAAGAAAATTTGTGTTTATATTTGTATATTTTCAGTTGCGAATATGCCTAATAACTGCTTAGTTTTTAACAATTATGGGTAGGCGACACAAATATTTACAATCAAAGCTGCCATACTTATATTGTAAAATGTTTTTAACAAGTTATTAAATACCTTTGGGAATAATATATTTACGCTTATATGCTATAATCCCAACACCACATAAAATTACATCAACTGTAACTTTTTCGGAAATGAACAGTAAATCGTACAAAGCAAAGCACGAACTATCTCCTCATTGTTCCACGTTATTTTTAAACTTTCATTACAATTGTGTTATTAAGTTTTATTTATGTTTCATTTAGTACATATATTAACTTCAAATCAGGGCACGAATTTCAACGAGAAAATGAATCTAATAAAATCCCCTAACATACAGTAAGTCGTGGCTAAACTATTAAAGACGCCATAAAACAGCACTGAACGAACTAAAACAAAACCATTTATCCGATTAAAAATGCTATCTGTTCACTGCAGAGAACAAATATTAATAAAACACACCTCTTATGTTGAACAGAAGACTAGATTGAAATCTGAAACGCACATTAGTTTTATTCATTTGTAGTACGTAAGGGTGAGTGAGAGATTTTGGTCAACTCTTAAGGCGGCTGCCTGGCTGGCGCTCTAACTGCGTGCAGCGTGTCCGGAGTTACGTTTTTTCTCAGAGATCAGTAAAGGTGCGTCCATAATGCTTATTTACAAAAAGAAAACACACTTCAGAATACTTGTGAATGTGTCTTTCAAGACATCGTGCACATTGAAAGCATTATTTTAAAGCCTTCAAACTTGGCTAGAACAGCCTGTTTCACGCGGTTGTTTCTCAAGATATATGTAACGAATTTGTTCAAAATTGAGGTCTACAAGTACATTGGACTTTGCTACAGTGACGTGTTCAATAAAATGATAGGTACACCGCTAAAGATTCCACAGTAAAAACGATACTTCGGGAACACTGCGCGCGCGTTTACGACTTAGGGCGTAGAGGCGATATCACAATGCATGTGCCGGCTGGCATCACTCGTAGCGCCTCATCGATTTTCGCCTCACATACACAAACACACCCTTCACCATACGCTACTGAGGGGTGAGATGAGGTGAGTGTGAAGCAGCGCTGGAATAAAGGGGCGGGGGAAACGGGAGATCCCTGAAAAACCTGCCGACCAGCGACACCGTCCGACACGATTCCCACATGCGAAAATCCCTACTGGGAATCGAAACCGGATCGCCTTAGTGGGAGGTGAATGGTCTGACTATTCGACCACCGCGGCCCAACTAGTACGTAAGGAACCGTGCTAAATACGAAATACTCGACAGTGTTTCAAATTAATCCTTGCACTGTACTAATTACTAAATAACAAAATTATCAATTGGAATTACAAAATGTCTTCTATTCATGGACTTCTCTTATAAATAGAGACGTGCATATTTCGCGTTATTGTTGGTGACAGGCTAGAGTCCACTGGCCTATGCTCACACGAGCAAACTCTGTAACGTCATTGGCTCCGGGCCTTAGTATCTTTGTGTGCCCGCATTTCTGAATAGTGGATTTTTTACAGTTTGTCTTATGTCATTGGTGGGTATATATTTTAGGCGAACCACAAAAACTGTCAGCTGGCAGCAGACGTTAGATGCGCATACAGTAACTTGGATTCCAAGCTCTTGACAGATTACAACACGAAATTTGCAGGCCTCTAGTGATGACGTTAAACTAGATTTTGCAGAGAAGTATGAAATCACAACTATAATGAAACGTAAAACAATACAATAACTATCCACTCGTAATATAAATTTTACGATTATTATTGGAACAGGCATTACATTTAAACCATTAGGAAATTTTGCATTGGCACTAAATATAGTTTTAAATTGTTTTAAGATTTTTACTGATGTGGTAGCTCCCTTAAATAGTTATGATATAAAATATGTCGTTGCGACAAATTTCTGCCGTACACTTTATGAGATGTTTAGGAACCAGAGAAATTGTATCTTTTGTGCTTACTGTCCCGGCATGCGTTGCAATTACCATAATTTTTTTTGGGGATTCCGTATTGCTCCTCTGCCTCGTTTTGTCACCCCCTCCCTTTTTACAATATTTTGGTAGAAACCTTCGTCGGTGCTCGCACAACTCATCAAAGATTTTTCACTAACTATTTTGTTTACCCCTGTACTGCTTGGTGGAATTCCTCCAAACCTTACCAACCAACCTAGGAAGTCCAGGAATGGTAAACCAATAGGGTAAACCGATCAAGACAGCTCCTAGGCCAGTCAAACAAAGAAAGGGGAAAACAGCACTAACGTGGACACCGGTTGTTGATCGGTGCTCCTTGGCCAGAGAAATGACCGAGCGTCCTTTCCCAAACACTTCACATAAAAAAAATTATTTGAGACTATACAAAAAATTAATTTTGATTTTAAGAGCGTAAAAGCCTATGAATATTAGTTTTATGAAAAGCGTTAGATCTAGTAAATAAAACTTAAATAAGAATTCATAAAAATATTTTTAATACCTCGATTAGAACAATAATAAAATATTTGCACAATGAGTAGTTGATGTATGTAATCAATACAATAGCAACAATTAAGAAAAGCACGTATGGCTTAAGACTATCATAATGAAATAATTAAACAAAGGGATCCCCAATTATTATTAATGAACTTACATTTTTAATTTCACATTTTAACAAATTTTCAATTTTGTGGTTTAATTAATTTTGCAGAGGTTGATAATCGAATCGAATTAAATGTCTCTGTACGCGTGAAATTATGTAATGTAAACAGTAACTCTGGATAAAATATGTGATGAAGGAATTTAACAGCTAGCGTACTCAATAACAGTGAACTATAAATTGTCTTAGCTCAGTGAAAAGAGCACACGCAATATGCTCGTATGATGTCATAGTAATTCCCATCGCAAAGTCTTACACGGGATACGAACCTGTAACCCCACCCCTCCCACACCCCAAACTTTATACAATACCTGAGTGAATGTTAAAGGCATACCGTGATAATTCTTCCGTATGCACAGAACAAGGAGGTATGAGTCCATAGAGGTTTTATTTATGAGTAGGTTGGCAAAAAGAAAAGACAGTTGAATTATTTCTCCGTGATCATTCTCTTTTTTCGGGAGACTGTAACATTTTGCTGCTTTTCACCTACTTAATTTTCGAATTTCATAAAAACCTGAATTTCGTTTGTAGATATTTACATAAGCTTCATTCTTATAAAAAAATCATCTCGATATCTCAACGGGTATAAGCAGTACAGATGATTATTTGAAATCACATTTTAATTTTTAACAGCTTTCAAGGACGAATTTCAAAAAATCCTGAAACTACTTTTTTATGTTTCGTAAGATTTATTTTAAAGCAAACATCATTTCAATATTTCCGCTGGTTTAGGAGATAAGTGGGATTAATTTAAAAACAAGTTATATTTTTAATGAGCTTTCAAGGACGAATTTCGAAAAATTGTAAAAATACTTTTTAGATATTTACTTAAACATATATTTTTTTTAAATTCACCTCACTATTTGAAATGGTTTAGGAGAAATCACGGATTAATGAAAAACACATTTTACGGCTTTTCACCCCCTTAATCTTCATTTTTCGCAAACTCGAAAAATTTGCGAATATGCATTTCTTTGGGAAATATTATAAAGTTAATTAATTTATGATAGCATTCCCGGTTAGTGAGATATCAAGGATTCTTTAAAACACATTTAACCCCTTTTCATCCCCTTAATTATCAAATTTCGAAAAATCCTTTCTTAGTGTGTGCCTACGGGGCAAGTGGAAGCTTCCCTCAAAATTTTATGGTTCTAGGTCCAGTGGTTTGTGCTGTGCGTTGATGAGTGTGTGAGTATGTCAGGACACTTCATTTTATATGTTAAGATATATATATATATATGTGTATATATATATATATGTATAATTTGAATAACTTGTGTTGTGTGCACATCAAGTAGTTAGGACGAGAGAAGGAAACAGAAAAAAATAGGCTGGACTTTCCTGGCTATCCTTCATGAAGACACTCTTGCCACCGCCGAAAGATGTTACTTCTCCATCTCGTCCATGACTACCGATGACGGTACAGCAAAAGGGACGAGTAGAAAAGAATGTTACTTCTACATCGGATGATGTAGACAAACCAAATCCCTCATATACTGGATAGGCTTCTTTTCCTTCTACATAGAAAAATTGAAACCGCGTGGCGAGAACTGCTAAATTAAACAAGCAAAAAAAATTATTTTAAAAGAAGAACGTCATAAAATCAATGTAACACTAGGGCTCAAAAGGCAATAAAGTGAAAGAATAAACTCACCCTAGGCGGAAAACTTATCGGATTACGACATTACAAAACGATAAAGAACACTAGGTGTTCGGCTGATGTTCACGCCATGATGTGTAAGAAACAACAAGGTCGAGACAAAGAAATGCCAAGAGGTTATAGGAAGGCATAGAGTCGTAGCTACTTGATGTTACCAAAATAGTATCACACTAAAAATAGTATCGCGACCAATTGCGACAGTACCTAACAATACTTCCTAGGATAATATCTTAAAACACACACGTGTTTTAATAATCAAAACATGATAGCTATAATTTTGATTTTACCAATAAAAATTTATTTGATTCATTTGAAGACAAATATGATCAGATCATGATTAAAGTTGGTCAGAAGTATTACACAAGAATTGTTTCAAAATTATACAAAACTGCATTAACTGCACATAAATAATTTCCTGAAATTTTCTATATAAAATATTAAGCAGTATACTGCTATTACTATTTCACAGAAGATTAATTAAAGGAACAAACAGTGCTAGGGTAGAGTAACTTTGCCAAAACTATACATATATTTATTTACCATTACGAACAGATGAACTTGATATGTCCTCTTACAGTTGCAAGAGTATTTCAATGAACAAAGATTCCAAGTGTCAAAAAAAAAAAACTATGAAAATGTACGTACATAAATCTGACGGTTTTTCAAACAAAAATATTTGAAGGTTTGCTTAGATTTATTGCTCAAGCTCAAAAAGTAAATAGCAAGCAACATCATTGACGAGTGTATAATAAGCACAATTTAAAATTACAAAAAAGATACAATAACATATTAAGCAGGCAGGCCCTACATATTATCAAGTTAGCAATCCAAATGGGTGCTTACGCGCACATAAATAGACATAAAAAATATATAATAAATATGCCCTGAAAGTTATCAAAGGTTGTGCCCACACGCACATTTAACCTCTATGAAAATGTACAATGATACCTCAAAGTCACGAACGTAAATGTGTTTGACCAACCAATACATTTAAATTAAACGTTAACGTCAAGCAAGAATATGTCAACGTTTCTGAGTTGAACATCATAATCAACATGATGAATTTAACAAAGCATAGCAGGAAATTCCTGATTTCTCACATAAGCGTGTTTCAGAATTAATTATCAAAATAGGAAATATACTTGACATATATCAAATGACGCGTCAACGAGCTCCGATCTGGGCAATCAAAAATCACTATCATAAAACTGAAATTGTCAAGCAACTGACTAGATTCAGGAAAACTACAGATATCAGAAATGATGTACACGTGGCGCCATACACGCTACCAATTCAACACGATAATCAAAAATACTAAAAACGTAGCAACAATTTAAACAATTCTGAGCAAACCTATTCATTCTAAATTTAATCCAAAAACGTAATTTTCACTAAACGGCAACCGAAAGAACAATTTTGAATAAAAGCAAAGAATTAAAAATTTAACTATACAGTATACATATGACGGCAGCCGCCTTACCGCCATGGGGAACAAGTTCTCAAGCAAACAACTAGCTGGAGCTACAGACACTTACATTTGACCTGAATCGGGGCAGACGAAGAAGTAAAAAATTAAGGCCACGCAAGCACACCAGCAAGAGGCTTGGCCAGGGTCTCAGCAAACCGTACGTACATGCGAGAGGATGAGTAGAAGGGGAAACAGAGAACACAAGTATATTAGAAAAAAAGCATAGAGATCGCGAGCCGAGCCAGAAGCTTAAGTTCCATAAAGTCCCGCCACGCGACACCGTCGCCGCACTGAGCACCAGACGGTGCAATCTCCTCCCCTTAAGTCTCTCTCATAAAAAATAGTGTTCCAAGTAAGCCTGCAACCCCAAATGTTCTAAACAGTAGCACTCTTGAAGACGAAGAAAAGTTCATAAGAAAAACAAAATCTTGAAGATCTTGAGGCAAAAGTTCATACAGTACATGGTAAGAAAACAGATCTTGAAGTAATAGTTCGTAGAGTACACAAGGATAGTTCAACATGCAGATAGAAAGACAAGTCATGAAGTAGTTCATAAGAAGCATCAAGAGAAATTAAATCATAACACTAATAGATAAGTCCAAAAAATGAATACCTAGACGCAAATCTTGAAGTGAAAGTTTATGACGAAGTCTCTCAGGAGAGACACCCCCCCCCCCCAGGCAGCAGGAAGAAAGAAGAGAGAGAGAGAGAAGCTGCCACAGACGCAGTATCTCAGAGCAGCTGCAACCAGCCGCACAGCGAAACAAGTGGGTTGCAGCTGAGGGGGACTCAGGCGCAGCAGCTTTCAACAGCACAAGTACAGCAACAAACAGTGCATCCGGGTGGGCGGACGCGTGGCACGAACTCAACCTCAGACGTCACAATAGCTCCAGTCATCACACTTCTTCACAGGACTGGTCGCATCTTGAAGTGGCTCGGCACACGAAGAAGCGTGAAATAGAAATAAAAAAAGTAGAAAGAAAGCAGGAGCAAGCGTGGAAAAGCATAAACAAGAAAAAAACTACAGAAGCAGAAGATAAGGGAAACTGGATCTAGGTACATAGGATGCGCGCATCACAATCACAACAATAAAAATCAAGAAAAATACATAATCCAATAAATATCCCTAAAATACAAAGTTACGCATAATATTCATACAAATTCTAGTACACTATAAATACTCAAACCCTCGGTACAAAGCGTTTCAAATGACAAACGTATGCCTTTCGAGTTCCCCGAGGGGAATTCGGTAGTTTCAACAATACAGTATTAGGACCCAAAAACTTCTTTATGACATAAGGTCCATTAAACTTTACCAAGAACTTGGTACTCCGCTGTGCGCCCGCATCAGCTAAGGCTAAATTTTTGCATAACACAAGATCGCTTACAGAAAAGGGATGGACTACCATAGTCCTGTCTAAACGTTCCGCGACCTCTCTCTTCGCTGCAGCGAGGCGTTGAGCCACCTCCCCAATCAACCGGATCCTGCCAGCATCATTCAACTGAGATGCGGGAGATTGGAGACCCCAAATATTAAGAAGAGGGTGGGAACGTTTAGACAATTACGGAGAATACTTTGGGTCCGGAAATAACAATCCTTCCCAAATTAAACTAATATGTAATCAGATACTAATGAATATTTAAACAGAAGTTATTTCACTGAACGGTTCTACTAATCCATGTTTTATGACTTAATTATTTGGCCGAGTTCCGATTGATAGTTTAAGTTCACGTTATCCGGTTTAGTACACTAAAACCAATACCATAGGAGTGTTGTTGTTTGATATTTAGATTTTAGTGAGTAATTAATTAAGCTATATGTAACAGTCATTAAAGTACTTGGAAATATTTCTCGGACAGTGATTTTTGAACTACCAAATTTTCTAAAAAAAAATTTGAAAATTTCTGAGTCTCTTGTTATTGGACGTACAAAAAATGTATATATTTAGACCATTTTGATAGTATTACTGTCATTTGCAGAAGTATACATGGAACACGATGCGACATTTTACAGATGCAAACAAAACTCGTAATATTAAGGGTGTTAAATGGAAGATTTAGATTGCAGGAAGGGGACGGGACGAACCAACAGATCCAAACCATTTGGGTGTGCCAACAGAAATAATTACTATCAGTTGAGCCCCGGGTTTACCATGTGCCAGTCGATGTTGCTGTTTGGCGGGTTTTCTCTAGGATCTACCGTCCCCCCCCCCTTCTCTATCCAGCGCCTCTCCATTATAGGGCCTCGTTCCATGTCATCCTCCGGGGCAGGCAGGTGTCTACGGGCGTCCAGTAGGGTTATCTGCAATTCGCGGAGTGATACCAAGACTAAATGTGCGATGGTAAGAAGGCATGTGCCCTACTGCAGGGAGACAGTGTGTGGTCTGTGCGCAGGCTCGAGGTACGTATTGCTGCAGCTGGGACCAGATACAAGTCCCGCCGACGTGTGGAGGCAAGCTGGTGCCCCGCGCTACCCAGCCGCGGCGTTGAGGCGGCGCATGAGGTCGGCACAGGTATGTTGGTCCTCTATTTTCAACTAACGTCTATTATACTACACCTCAGTACGATAATAAAATACACAATGGACGAGTTTTGAAGCGGACATTTACCACTGCTTGTTGAGCTCGAGCTTGTAATGGGCCAGAATTCCCTTTCATACAATCAAATACTCATTGAATTCATTTTCAATTCATTAAATAGCAAAACGATTCAAGATATCTGAATTAGTAAACATCAAACAATTTGTAAAAAAAAAAATGCAAATAACAACTAATGTAGTTTACAATTATCTAATAATCCTGCAAGACACATACATATTTGGTTAAACCAATACATTCCTTATTATTTTGGTAATATATTATTTAAAAGTACTAATGCCCATATTTTTGTTAATACTGTTTAATTCTCATAAAGAACTCAATACGTTATATGAATTAATATTGTAACTAAAAGTTCTTACACGTTCTTAAAGGTTTTATTTTAAGAAAATTTCACATATTGAAAATCTTTGACGAAATACAAGACATTCGATAAATAGAAATACAAAATGGCCGCGTTTATGAAACCAGCATGGTGTCACATGTCATTTAAGTAATTTAATTCAATACATATAAAAGAAATTGAAGCAAAATTTGATCGTAAACTTTATTACTGAAAACCGAAGTCTTTTAAGCTATCTAATTTCATTTGGGTAAAAACTGAAATCGCTTTCATAATTACGAAGGTTTCTCTAAAGGCCTATTAACAATCGGCATGAAAAAAGTTACATAGCTTACACAGCATAACATGCAAAATTGTCCGTACACAATCACCATGAAATATATTGTTTTCTGACCGATCAGAAAATAATCAAGTAAAGAACTAATGTGTTATTGAATAAAAATTTTCGCGCCAACAGCTATTATGACGTTTCACATTTTTATCGGCAGACATGAAAAACTTGGCGTAGAAAATTCAGATGACCATCTTTAACGCAATGCCAAGCTAGTTACGCCACGTAAGTCATGCCAAGCCTTAGTTGTGAACGCCACCATTCGCATCACAGATATTCACTTTCGTATGCTATGTTTTTTACTTGCGCCATGTCAATTGTGAACGGGTCTTAAATTGGAAATGAATTAACCTCCTTACAAACATAATGCAACAACCGGTAGGAATTGTCCCTGGCTGAAAAAAATTACATTACGCTTTCTAACTTGTGGCAGAATTAACCTTACCTTCAAATACACGTAGATCACTGTTAATCTTTCACACGAAGTGACAAAAACAAAATTCCTCTCTTGTTTATATACACAGAATTGATGATTTGACGGTGAACGTTGAAATTGAGGTCTTGCTTATGTATTTTCCATCGATTTAGTCTTTTTACATAAAAGGAAACACTACAAACTACAGAACATTTTACAGATTTTAAATGAGGAATGAGTGAAAAGTGGAGAATTTTTTTTCAACACTTAGTAATGTGGTTTTAAGCGCTTGTAAGGATGATATGAGGTGAGTATGGGGCATCACCAGAATGGAGGGGCTTAAAAAATGAGAGATCATCGAGAAAAGCCACCAACCAACTGTATCGTTCGGCACGATTCCCGCGTGCGAAAACTCTCGTGAACCCAGCCAGGAATCGAAACTGGGTCACTTTGGTGGGAGTGTGAGCGCCCTAGACATGGCATCAAGTGAAGTTGAAAGATACATGGTAAAATACGACCTTAGAATTATAGGTTTCAACAGTAATATATATATCACTGCTGTCAATTTAGTTTCACTGGGATATTACCCAAAAAAAAAACAACTGTGCCATTAGTACTGTTACCATCATAATATTTTACGAGTAACCTTCCGGGTCACCACACCTCCTCTTTGGAATCACAACGAGACAACGCCTCCGTGTGGTCACAGCTGGCTAGTAAGAACAGAGTACACGTCACTCAGAACCGTCATGTGTATGCTCCATGAATTGCGGGAAAACGAGGCCCATTAAGGAATCTTCCTTTCTCGCCGCCAAGGAAAGTGTGAAGTACGATACGTATGTGGTCGCGTTCGCAATAAATGCTGCGGACGGCGGCAAAAGTTGGCAGTAATTGTTTGGCCTTTGAAGACAGTGCAAGGAAGACTCAGGATTAGCGAGACAGGGAGCAACGAGGCAATGGGTCGGCGAAACTGTGAGGCATAACGAGATAACATAGTAGCGATCAACAGGAATGACGAACAATCGGTGGGAAGTATGCAGCAGCGGGAGTGCTGCGCATGGAGCGTGAACTAACACAAATGTTAGACTGGTGAGATACAGGCCGAGTAGTGGTTTTGACGTAAAATATCAACGTTAAAGCATTTCAAGTCTAACTACGGCACTATACCTAGTGACCTAATTCAGAAACTACATTGCGATGAAACATCCGCCATTCGTGTTCGTAACAAATAACGAAATCTGTAAATATGAAGTGTAATATGTGGTGATCGACTTGGAATACTATTCATACAAGTTACTGTGCAGTTTTCTTGGAAACTTAGGATAACATTGTAATTAACCTTAGAAATTTAATTCAGTTATTTTATTCATTTTGATAATTACTCCATCGCAACCGAGCCTAGAAACACATAGGATAAAAACCTGCAACAATAATACAAGCGCTCCTAGTAGCTTCTTACTTAATGAAATCGAATCAAGTATTCGTTATTTTTTTTTAAAGACAACATTAAACTTCAACACCGCAAGGTATCACCGATTGTTATTTTTGAAAGTAAAGCAGTCAGTAAGGGATCAAATTTTTCACACCGTTGGCCGCCACATACCTGGAGTTATTTAGCGCGTTGTAGACTCAGAAGGGAGTGAGCGAGAAGGACTACACTGGCGTGCACATCTAGTACTCCATAGCCCCTACGTGTAAGGTACTAAACTGCGTGTCACATTTCCGTAGTACCGCTGAAACCATGGAACTTTTTAAGTGATAAACATTTCTTTATATTGTTTGGAAATCTGTAGCAAACAGTAGCGAAGCGTAGACGTGTTCAAAAGGAAGCGGTGCTCAGCAATGATTATACACAACTCAAGTTTTCTGTGGGAATGTTATCCTAGTATGTGCAGTTACTCTCTACAGCAGTGTGTAGAAACCATGTACGAATTATACTACCTCGCCCATCGTAATACGCGTTTATTTTTGTGTCTGGCAGGTACGTTAAAATCACGTATCAGAATATAGTAGGCACTAGCGCGGCTTCCCCTTGTAACACGCCCGTGCTTCGCCACTGGCAGCGAATATCATTATAGAACCTAGATTAGTTTCTTACCAATCATAGAGGTACAGATTTGTGGAACAGCTTTTTTTAAACATTGTTGGGGGGGGGGTGTTTTTTTTTTTTTTTTTTTTTTTAATGTACGTATTGTTTAAATAGTTATTGAGAGTTCTTCTTTCCAGATTCGATTTCCGGTGGTGTCAGGCCTCGGATTTTCGCATGTGGGAATAGGGTCGGACGATGTCACTGATCGGCGGGTTTTTATCGGGTATATACCATTCTTCCCGCCCCTTCATTCCGGCGCTGCTTCATACTTATTATGTCACCCCTCACCAGCGCTAAAGACCTAGACGTTAAGAGCTGACCAAATTCACCTTAAGGAGTTGCTGTTGAATACAAGATACTATCATATAAAATGTGGTTTATTTTCGTTCGCACCATTGTAGAGCATCGTCTCATGTCAACGCCCACGCAAACAGATGCCTCGGGCACCCGTAGACGCAAATTTGCATCCGAGGTGCGATCCTGACCCTTGAATATCCTTCTCATACGTTATTTATTTATTTACCGCACTATAAAGTGCCATAACCTCACAATTTGTAGACTTAAGTAAACTACATACTCTCGGGTTAAAAACATTGGACTAATTTCAATCTTTTATTCATTGAAGTGCTGTTTATATGTGAAGGGTTTCAAAGCAATTTTTTTTCGTTTGAAATATATAACCCAGAGTAGGAACGTCTTAATGCTCATCATAATTATGCTAGTGTCCTCCCAATATAGGTTATATATTGTGCTACAAACTTTGGGAGGTAATTAATTTCAAAAAGTCCGAAATTGTAATACGTCGTATGGCCAAATTCAGTTCATGACAGATGAAACCGCATTTGAAAGTGTCGCCGAAAGCAGGCGTGTTTTGCTTCGAACGTGATAACGACATCTGAATGTCTGAATTTCTAGAAGATTCATTAACGAACGATGAAACCGTAGCCAAACAAAACTGTGAACACTGTCCCATAAAATGTAAGGGTTGGAATACTATTCAAACTTTAAAAATGGAACTGTCCCATGTTTTGAAAGCTCGTGGAGGTAAGTAATTTATCATACTTGACTTGACAAAAAATGCTACCCTGGCTATATCCCACAGATTTCGATAGAAAACATGACATTAGCATCTACGATTCTAGTTTACACCAGCAATAATACCAGATTACTGTCGTTATTTTAACAAATTTCTGGGTTATACCAAAATTCTATTTTTCTCGTTGAATGTATTTTAAGAACATGAAGTGGTCATAAGGACAAAACAGCGTAGGACTTTTTAGAGTTTTCCGTTAGTATCGATCAGTAGCGAAGCGTGGATAATATGTTCCAAGTGATGAAATGCTTAGGAGTGAATAGCCGGCCTCCGTAGCGTAGTCAGGCGCTGGTCTGCGGTGTGAGAGGTCCTGGGTTCGAATTCCGGCACGGACATGGATGTTGTGTTGTCCCTTGTCCCTTCACCTCATGTCACCTACGTCTATGTTAAAGGACCATAAAACCCTCTCACCTCACTTTAGTAGTGAGTATAGACATGTCTGAGTTGTCTGTGGAACTATTAGACTAGCAGCGGCAGGTACACTCTTCATCCAGTAGAGTTTAAGAACAGAGGAAAGAATTTCCCATCTTACGATATCGTTTAAAGCCAAATACGTACTTTGCTGATTGCGCAATGCATATGTATTAATGCCACGGGGGTAGCATAAGGTCATAATGAAGACGAGGGGAGTGAAGTCAAGAGGGGGGAGAGGTAGTCAGCAAATTAGCCAGCCGCTATACTGCTTTAACTTCAAAAATAATTTTAGGTAGAAAACCCTACATTTTTAGCCCTATTTCCACACCTCCTAGTTAATATTTCCTCCGTTTTTTAATTAGTCGGCATTGTTGTTCATAGCCACGTCAAGCGTTCGTTTGGTTACGTCCCTGGTGACATGTGCCACCTGGACCCTTATATAATTGGTTAATGCCACGTTCGTAGAATACATAGACGGTTCAAATACCGCTTCCACTGAAGTACTCCTACGTTTCGCCATTGAATCGAGTCTATTACAGTATTTTTAAGAAGTAAAGTTTTTTCAAGTTTCTAAGCTGAGTGTTGTGTATGCGAACACAGGGCCCAGCGGAGACGGTTAGCGGCGAGGCAGGAGACTCCTTGAGGCTCGTTGTGACATTGTCTCTGCCTGGAGTTGCAGTGCTGCACGTGTGCTCTATGCCGACCCTGCCACCCTCCCAGGTAACACACCACCTCTCACTGCACCACAGTATGACATGCTATATTTACACTTACTCTTAGGTCTGTACTAAAACTTGCCAATATGAAGTAGGTACCATCGACTGGGGTGACTGTGTGACAGCTGAGGTGACTTTGTGCAACAGAAAATATTTATTTGCTGGTCGTTTTGTATAGACAATTTTAAATTTGAAGTAGATGATTTGAACGTGTTATCTATGATATTAAAATATGTGATTTGTGGGTAGAACCCCAGAACATGTGAGAGTTAAAACAGCCAATAATCACAGACTATGAAACAGAACTGCAGATGTGCACGTAAGGCACTGAAATAAACTGGGGCAAAATTATTTTCGCGAAATGTTCACGGTTCTATTTATGATGTACGGCGGTTGAATAAAGTAGTTTTCGGTATTAAAGTTTGTGTGAGTGAAGATATTAAGATATTTTGGTCAGCGCTCAACATCTAGGTCTTTAGCGCTGGCAGTAAAGTTTTAAAAATAGGGTTTAGGGTCTGTACACGTTTTGTGAGAACTGTGACAGCCTTGTACAAAGTTGACTCATTTCTATAGATAAAATACTTTTCGAACATTTTTTTTTTTTTTTGCTTCCTAAAAATGCAAATATTAAATACTCTGCAACACAATAACAGGACGTTAGAACATAATCAAAGTAAAAACTATTAACTAATAACGACATGATTTTCGAAGCTTTATTAAAAATTTACAAAGAAAACAGTTTTTGCTAACATTCTGAACAATTTACTTATTCCGAACGACGTTTTTCTGGGCACTATTTCTGACGCCGTAAATTACGTTAATTTGATTACGGTATAAGAGTTTACGCTTTATGAATGAGTCTCTGTGGCTAAAGCTTTAAAAGTTATCAAAACGTTTTACCTAGGAATGCTGTTATTAGTTTATCTATAGGCTACAGACTTCCAAAAACTGAAAACTTCAATACACTTAGTTTAACTGTATATTCCACTTCCTCTTAAAGCTCTAGGTACACGGACTTCTTAAAATGATAATGCTGTAGCTTATTTATGACACACAAATATATTCTTGCAGCTGAAACGTGATACATGTAGATAGTAGACCTACGCTATAAAACCGAAGATTTAAGAAAAAACTTTTCAATTTTTCCTGGTTAATATTTACTTAGATATATGCTTGAACGAGGAAACTAGGTGTGGTAAGGATTAATCAGACGGTGGACTAGATTTCTCAGTCATACATAACCGCTGGCCACCATCGATTATCCATTGGCAGAGGAATGCAAAATTCGCGTTAATATTTGATGACAGACTAGACTTCACTGCTTTGTATATACTCGAGCATAAACTCTTGAGTTCATTGGTCACAAGCCTATACTTTATGTTTCACGCGTATGACCACATCATGGAAGTCTACGCTACAGCGTAACGTTAAATAGATAGCCAGAAGCATTGCATGTCACAATATTTTAGGCAAGCGGGCGACATTACGCGAACGTACAACAGTTTGAGGTCTAGTCTGCTGTCAAGACGTAACGCGAATTTTGCGCGTCCATATTCATCGGCTTCTAACCGAGCAAGTAGATAGCTAGAGGTGCGTCAATTTCGCGTATTCGTCTGGCAGCAGCCTAGACTTGTCAGTCCTATACACCCACTGACCACAATCGATAATCTATTGGTAGAGAGGATGATATATCGCGAAAATGTTTTGTGCCAACATACCCTTGAAAACGCTATAGTTAATTACAACACATGTGATTAGATGATGTACGTCTGACACAACGTAGCTTTCTGCAAACCAATAATAGGCATCAAATATTAGAACAGCGGGATACTTATTGGATCAGTCAGGGAAACAGCTCCACATAAAAGCGAAAGCCAGCCATCTTCTGATAAACTGAACATGCGTTGAAATCCACCAAACTAAGTTTTCCCGAGATAAATCATCCTCTCTATCTATTGGCTTAGAACCGTTCAAGCGGGTAGCAAGCGATAACCCTACGCATTATTTCCTTATTTACTATTGGCTTGCAATAGTCAAAGGCGTTTCGTAACAGGCGCCAGCAAATAACAGACATGGCAATGAAGTATACATAATTGGCATTCAACCTGACCTGGAATGTATTTGCGAAATTGACGTACCTCTATGGATAGCACACGATAATACTAGCCTGTAGTCGTCAAATGAATGCCTAACTGCAGCCGTCGCCTAATAACAGCAGCGACAGTTCAGTATTTCCTGGCATTGAGTTCGACCAAAAAAAATATTTGCGCGGATTTCAGTGAGTACGTGGGTGAAAGATTTTGGCCCTCGATGTTAAGCGCTGACCAAAATCTCTCACTCTCGAATTCAAGTACCTCTACCCCCCCCCCCCCAAATTCAAGTCAAACTCTTTACCGTTGCGCCACTTCACTCGGTACACGTATTTTACGAAGACGACATTCTGTATAGCAATTACTTATATAGGTCGTTTGGGACAATGTGAGCACTAAAAATTTTACCTTTGAAAAATATCTCTAGCCGTAACTGTAAATTACTCAACATTAACAATAGTTCCTTTCTGCTTGTATGGTTGGCAGCGATTTGCCGAATATAAATCCGTGTATTTCCTACTTTAATACAGCAATACTGAAATAAAATCAACTGCATTAGACATACTTATATTTTGCATAGTTAATAAACATTAATTTAACAAACTATAAAGATTCCTACTGACTGCACAATTTATTGTACACGCACAAATATCAAGTGACGTACCCAGAGAGGTTAGAAATTTTCCTTCGTTATACGTTACGCGCGGAAAGATATGAATTGACTGAAAATACAAAATTTTCATGAGTTTCTTTAGAGCTCACTTCATTCCGAACCGAGTATAGTTAGAGACACTGGGAAATTGCGAAAATATTTCATGTCAACAAAACCATCAAAAATTCGTTGTGTTAATATTCTACTATAAATGTATGATGCAATTTTTTATACGTGTAAACAGTTTTTGGTCAAATTACACACGTTCTGTGTTCAGGTTGTACATTTCCTAAACGTGCCTTTTGAAGAAATAAGCAACGTGTCAAATAAACGATAGTCAATATCGATACTAAACATTCATTGTTATACAGAGCACGTTGGAGTCTAGCAAACAGTCAACTTTTCCAGCGATTTACAGTGTCCCTACTTAAAAATACAGTTTTTTTTTTTCGCGGGGAAAATTTACTGCTAGGCTTCAGTGTTACATATTTATCACCGACGTTCTTCTGTCGTTACTGGTAGCGGCACGATTATTTCGCGTGTTGATAGTTGGTCAGATTGAACTTCACTGTTATTAATGCTATACGACAACCGTTGTTTTGTTACACATTTGACGATAACAAGCCAGTAATAAATAATGAAATAAATCGTGGTGAAATCACATGGTACGTACTTGTACTGTTACAAGCGAATGAATATTCAACTGTGGCCGGTGCGTGTATAGGACTGAGAAGTCTGGGCTGCTACCAGATGAATACGCGAAATACTCATGCATAGAGACATGGACTTTTCGCGAAAAGAAATTTGCCTCACTTTGTGTCCGTGACTTGTGTGCACGTCTGCAGACTTGCTTGACA
>PNEQ01123767.1:0-14083 GCA_003012365.1 Medauroidea extradentata
TTTTGAATTTTTGAAATTTTTTTGAAATTTCCGAAATTTTTGAAAATTTTGGTAATTTGACACTCAAGGTCAAGGTTAAGGTCACGGTCATCCAACATGGCGGTCGGGGCCGTGACGTCACAACATGGCGGGTGGTGCCTCACTTGGGCGGGTGCCTCACACCGGCTCCATGTCCCAGAACCGGCATAATCATACTACTTCTATCTCTTATATATATATATATATATATATATATATATATATACACATATATAAGGTGAAGTCGCCTAATTTGGTGATAGCTGGTACATTCCATAGAATTCCTTATGCCCAGAAATAGTAAGCCAAAATGTATCTGTATTGTGGTTTACCCTGAAATGTTGCCTACAATTTGGCATAAACAGGTTTTATTTATTTCAATGTTTCAGAAAATTCTGGTATAAATACCAAAAACTTCTCATTGCATCTTAATTTGGTGAATAGGAACATATTTCGGTAACAGTCGTCCCTTATTTGGTGATATTCTAGAATAATGTGTTAACATTGACCATACACTGCTTAACAATATAATATAACCATGAGGTAAGTTTTACAGTATTGTTTAAATTACACCATACGATTGAAAATATAAAACACCAAAATAAAACATAAAAAAATATAAATACACAAAAACATAAAAAAAAAATTACATGCTACAGTATAAATCAGATGAGAAATTGTTTAAAAAAAAATAATCTATAGCCCTATTAATATCTGAATATGACTCATAAATAATAAGTAGACCTGTTAGAATATAGGTAGTTGCAAGAAAACCTGAAATCTAATAACTCTGAGAAAAAAAATTGCACCGTAAGTCTCATTTCAAATATCACCAATGGCGTATAAACAGCATGAAAATAAACATTTGAATTCTGCTCTTGACAGTTTAAAACAAGGTAACTTAACTTGTTGACAAAATTTTGGTACTTAAGTTGGAGATAAAAAAAGAAAGGTGCTTACTTTGGTTATAACATCTGTGAGTACATGAGTATCCGTAAACACTGCAAACACATTATCTTTAACTTAAAACGCTATCACAAATCTCATGTGTTGCATTTAACTAATTATTTTGTATATTTGAAGCAAGGTCTGCACGAGACTTTCGTCAAGACGACGCAAAATCCTTATTTTTTTGCTGATTTTGTAAGGTTATAAAATGTTTGGTAACGATTGATATTAATTGAAAAACATACCACGTGTTTCTACAGGTTTATGCGAGTTATTTGCACTGAGATTAACTTAATTACCGTTGAAGAAGCTTTTTACACACAATTTAAATGATTCACACGTGCTAATTCAAGATATAACACTAACTGAAATGCTTCGCGGTCACTTTTCGTTTGTTACTGTTCATAACAGAGACATAATAGCTACGTTACATACGAAGCGTCAAAGTAGACATGGTGCACTATCTGTTGCCGGACTGCGGAACATTTTGCGGTATACCTAATATGAAGGCATCGCTTTAATAAAATTATCACCAACTCAGGTGTATCACCAAATTAAGCGACTTATATATCAGTGGCGTAGCGTGGCTGTGCTCCAAGGCGTGCGGTATTAGCAGCGACTATACGCTTTGAGCAGTTGTGTTGTTGCAGAGACCAAGGTGTATATATTATATCTTGCCTCTTGTACGCTACTGGCTGTGGAGTGTTCCTGACCATACAAGTCAAATGGTTCCTCAGACAACTCAGTGTTGTGTATAGTCACTGCTGGGCACCGCACACCTTGGAACACTCCACGCGACGCCCCTGTTATATATATACATATATATAACAGTATATATACATATATATAATAATGTGTAAAAGTAAAATAAAAGTAAAATAAATGTGCCGTGGACATCGAATTTAGTAAAATAAATATATCTTAACAACCCAGAACAGCATACATTAGAGACGTTCATCACAACACTGGTGATCGACAAAATCTACCATTTTCCAGCTCGTAAGTTTTTATAAACGCCTTACATGAACTCTCAGCTCTACGTTGAATGGCAGCACCTCGGGGGAAACGGAAGTTCGCCGAGAAAACCCGCCGACCAACGCTGTCTTCCGGTGCGATTCCCACCATGCCGTGATGTGACGGTGGTTTGTGGGATTGGGTATCTAAGTTGAGAGACATGTAAGAAATATAAATTCTTCATTCTGTTTTGCACCGCACCACAATGAATGCATGTAGGGTGTGAAATCTCGAGTAAATTACGCCAGTAGAAAAATAAATAAAATTGAGCTTTAAGTATGTTGGTCGCCAGCTGTGATCTCGACGTTCCGTACGTACTTTTCGTACTGTGAACAGGGTTTCCTACAGTCAATCATATGTGCATTCATATATGTCGAAACAAGTATGTAATTGATTAAACAAAAATTTTTCCTGCCTGAAAAATATATACGGTAAAACGTGTTAAATACTGCCTTTGTTATTCTAAGAATATATGTATTTAACTGGACTAAGTAAACAAATTTGTTGAACTAATTAAATCTGCCAGATAACCAAACATTTGGTTGATTCAAATGTTAGATACTTGTTTGGACGTATACAAACATACACACGGGTTGACTGCGCCAAACATTTTTCTCTGCTTAACCAATCGAGCGCCGAAACACGACGCGAGAGTTGTACAGTACGTGCTGCGGAGAAGAGGCGGAACATGCATGATTCAGAAGGGGGAAGGGGAGGGGTAAGAAATCACAAATTATCGTCAGTGCAGCCGCGGAGGTCACTTCGAGGTCGGGACCCGCGCGTGGCCGTCGTCGCGTGAGGTTTCGCCGCGTGACGTCGCAACTCGGGTCCCTCAGCCGGGGTCTCACTTTCGTGGTTTCGTCCATGTAAGCGGAGAAGTTGTTTATAACGGGCAGGGGTGGGGGGAGGAAGTTCCTCCGACGCGACGTGTGTGACCTACGCCGGCCGTGTCTCGGGCCATCTCGTCACACCTTCGACGCGAAGAGCGTGGAAAGCCAAGACTTCCCTCCCTATCACAGCCACTGCCTAGCTTGGATCCCTAGTACGAAGAACTGAAACAAACTGAGGCAAAAATATTTTCGCGAAATGTTAATGACCCTAAATGCCGTACAAATATAAAATTATTAATTTTTTACCACATGAACGCCCTTGAGGCGGTTCACCTCAATTTTCAACGTCTTTTATTATTTTTATATTTATACCACATATTTTTTTTTCCATTTTTTACACATAAATTGTGACTAAATCTTCCTCTTAGGAAATTTTTGTATCTCGTATAGTTTTTGCGTAATGAGTCGTAAACGTCAACATTTGCACTTTACGGTTTTATGCACGCCATTGAAACCAACTGACATACAAAATCGAAAAAATTTACAGTGTATAACAATGTTGTAGGCTGCGATTTGACACATATAAAATCTCTCTCTCTCTCTCTCTCTCTCTCTCTCTCTCTCTCTCTCTCTCTCTCTCTCTCTATATATATATATATATATATATATATATATATATATATATATATATATATATATATATATATATAGTATTTTTAAAACATTTTTGAAAATTTTTAAATTTTCATTTTAAAATTCAGCATTTTTCATTAAATACAAAAATATTTTATTTTTTGTTTTATTATAAACACAGTTTCAAGTCCTCCAACACAGCTAGAAACGGTCTTTTCAGACTGCCGTTTTTCAAAATGTACTAACTGGATGTATGTGGAACTCAGATTGTGATGTGCACTGTACTTTGATACAGACTTTCCACCAATAAAACTCTATGGTCACTGCTTAGTGTTCCTTAGTGAAAACGGTTCAGCGGGAACCTTGCACGCTAGTTCAGTGCGTGGAATCAACTAATAAAAGAAGGATGAAGATACTACGGATTATTGCAGACTGTTTTGGCTTTAAATATTTTAGCGATTTTCCAGTGTCTCTACTCATAATATTAGTTAACATCCAGGCACTGAAATGTGAGCTAACGTGTTTTTCAACAGAACTAGTCATGAAATCTTTTAGCTAAAGTCAGGTGTCTCTAGCAAGACTTAAGCATAACTAATAACGATTTTCATTCTACGGTTTGGGAGTAGGCGTTGCCGCCTTATCATAAGGCTTTTGAGTTCTCATAAGACATTGTCTTGCCCTTACTCACATGTTTGGCCCAAATGCAGACAAATCAAGGAATGCTATTTCCCTAGGAGAGCTCAAATCACTATTAAAAAGGCCCTGCTACACTAGTACGGTGAGATTGTCGCTGTCGTGTTGTTGTCGGGTCGCCGTCAATATTCTTCTTGCTGCATGCTACAATGAGAGTCGTTGTTTTGCTGATAAGAGTCTAGTTCCGTCCGACAATACGTAACAGATCCAGATGGCAGCTTATTCGCCGTTCGTCTTTAACTTTTTTAATTGCAAAATTTTGTGGAAAATGACGCTGTAAATATTTTAAAATGAGTTCGATACGAATCGTATTTCACGCGAACAAAAACTTTTCATTTTAAAGTGGTTCGTAGTTGTCGTGGCGCGTATATATACATATAATCAAAACACGCTGGTGGCCATCTGATGAACGCGAGTCGGTGAATTGTCAGCGAGTTGTCGGTGAAAGATAAAAGTTGGCAATCTCCACAGTCCATGACAACAAAAATCAGATGGCAGAATGGCAACGGCAGGGCACCGACCGACAATATTTACACTCCCTATGTAGCAGGGCCTAAACTCCCCTTTCTTGGCAGGGTTGCCACATCAAAGGCAACAATCTTTTAGTGGCGACAGTTATGGAGTAAGTCGATCCGCTCTTTCCGAACTACGTGTAATAAAAAAAAACTGTGAATAGCACTGGCAAGTTCAGAAATTAAGTAATAATGTATACATAGAGGCACTGGAACATCTGCGAAAATATTTAGTGAACATAGTCTCCAGTAAATTGTAGTAAGTTATCTTTATCCTACTATTAGGGGGCCGCAGTAGTCGAGGGACCAGACATCTCACCTCCCACCTAGGCGATCTGGGGATCGATCCCCGGCGAGCTTTGTCCCAGATTTTTCGCATGTGGAAAACGTGGCGAACGTTGATCTTGGCCGGCGGGTTTTCTCGAGGAACTCCCGTTTCTCCCTCCTCCCTCATTCCGTCGATACTCCACACTCATCTCACCATCACCTCATCCTTTTTTCAGCTGAACGGGCGACAGCCGGCCCTACCTTCACATCGGTCTTCTCTTGTACACGATGTGACACTGCCTGAAGGCGGGAACATTAGTGAATATTTTTTTTATTCTACTATTACTGGATAATGCACGTGTTTTTGCTCTGAATGTTTCCTGCATGCCTAGGCGTATGTGGCCAGTGGCGGATCCAGCATTACGATAACCCCCCTCCCCCGGCTATGCCTTAAAAAGTGTGTATACATACACCCCAAACCAAAAGCGGGGGGGGGGGGGGGTCCGGCTGTCATCCCCCGGAAAAATTTCTATTTTAGAAATGCAAAATGGTGCTTTTTAAGGAGTTTACACACAAAAAATTTATTTTATAAGTAAGAAAATGTTAAAATACGTTATGCCTTAAAAAGTGCATAGTGCTAGTAAAAAAATTAAATTAGAAAAAAAAATTAAAAAAGAAAATAAATCTGACCTTAAAAGGAGGGGGGACCCGGGCTCCATGCCCCCCCCCCCCCCTAATCCACCACATAATGTTGCTCAGTCCTGAGACGCACCTACGTCCCATTCCTACCCCTGGGCCGCGAATTCCTTAGTATAAGTGTTCACTTTCAAGTGAGCACTTATCAACATTTATAATTACAAAAAAAAAAAAAAAATATTGTGGCTATAAAAGTAAAGTTTTGAGAGTTGTGAAATGTTTACACTTGTCTTTAGTTACACGGAAGTTTCCGTACTTAAAATAGATGCATAATATCTCACAGGAAATTGTAAGCAGTGCTCTGTTTCTCTTGAACAGCCTATAGTTAGGGTAGTTAGAAAAAAACCCTCATAGGCTTCAAGATCGGCGGAACTACCGAGACACGAGGTTGCTTGACGTTCTCAAGAGCCTCGCCGCGCCGCCGTTGGAAACTGCGATTCTGTGCCACCCCTCCAACCCCCGCAACTTTCACCTCGAGTTTTGGGCAGCAGCTGAGAGCTGGATGTGATCACGTCCGGGAGGGGACCAGCAGATCTTCAAGAGGGTGTGTCGAGGGGAGGATAAGGAACAATACAAGACGGAGAGACAGAGAGAGAGAGAGAGAGTACGGGAGGCGGTGGGAGATGAAGTGCACACTCCGCGCGCCAGCTGGCACAACTAGGTCAGATGAAGTTAGTGTGCTGGGTCGCCCGGCCCAGCGAGCTTCGTTCTCCACAAACATAAAAGAGGTTAAGTGGGTCGTTTATAGGAAATTTTAATTGTTTTATTAGTAATTTTTATATTTGAATGAAATGAGGTGGTTTATTTTGTAGACATACACTGTGAAAGTTTTTAATGCAATGGCAATTTTATTTAGCTTTCGTAGTTATCGTACAGTGGCATGTTATTGTCCATATTTGCATAAAACGGTTCTGTACTAGAAAGATAAACCAACTGACTTCTCTAAATGATATAATTCACACTTGACAAC
Source organism: Medauroidea extradentata (assembly GCA_003012365.1). Taxonomy (NCBI): domain Eukaryota; kingdom Metazoa; phylum Arthropoda; class Insecta; order Phasmatodea; family Phasmatidae; genus Medauroidea; species Medauroidea extradentata. Next base: position 6,582 of record PNEQ01123767.1, read on the forward strand.
ATCGTCACGGGCTACAAGACCTGCATGAAACCGCATTGAACTTTATTCTGTATTTTTAAAAATTACTGAATTTAAAATTTACAATTTTCTTCATTTTTTAAAATACAAAATGAATTCAATGCGGTTTTTTTGTAGGTGTTGACGTAGCCTGTGACACTGTTCTTCAGTGAGAATTATTTCACTTCGGTACGTCAGTTTGTTTTCCTTTCTAGCACAAATTAGTTTTATGCAAATTTGGACCATAACATATCATTATACAAAACAATTAAAGCTAGTGAATTATATTTATCTCGTGCTACAGAACAAACATAAGGTTTGAACTATTAACGTATGTTTAGGCCGCAATAAACCATTTTTCACATTCTTAATTTGCTTGGGATCAGTAACCGCCATCTTGAAAATCTTCATTTTCAACCGTAAGTTCAATGCTAACTAAATGTCACCCCCGACATGACGCAGTTATTGCCTTCTTAAAAGAGTGAGCGTTAGTCCTCATATTAAATTTTTGTATTTTGTGTCATAACTTTATTTTCTGGGTAAATTTTTGGAACTTTAACTTAACTACGGAATAGAATACAAACTGATAGAATTTTAGACACAAAAAATCTTTATTTTCCGTTACTGTTGTTACATATCGAATTGCAGTTGGAAGTAATAAGAATTTTCAATCAATATGTATACTATTCTGTAGTTTGGTTAAAGTTCCAAAAATTTACCCAGGAGAAAAGTTGTGACACAAGATACAAATATTCAAGATTATGACTATCGCTCAGTCTTAAGTGTTACTAAATTGTACATTTTACTACCTTTGTTGTTCGGGAAAAGTAACCCCCCCCCCCCGCGGTAGTTACTGTTTAAAAACTAACAAAGTTAGTGAAGGTGTAAAAATGTTGTAGCTGTTAAGAAAGTAATAACCTATATATGCCGTGTAGGACGTAACATTTAGTTAAACTTTTTTTTAACTTACGGTAGAGAATAAGGAATTCAAAGGTTTTGGGTACTTAAGGGGTCCATCCAAACCAAAGCAAACGTAAGCAGTACGAAACAGGAAAGTTGTACTGGATGTAAAAATGCATGCACACAAGAGAGAACTTATTATTTCCTTGGTACAGCCAACAGGAACACACTCTGAATTTTGTATTTCGATCCCCGGCTCCGGCAATCCTGATTTATGTTTTCCATGGTTCACTCCAGGCGAATGCTGAGATGGTTCATTGACAAAGGTCATGGCCGACTTCTCTCCCAGCTCCTGTCATTGTACCTAGTTGTGTTTCAGCGTCGCTAATGATCTCGCTGTCGACGCGACGTAAAGCCCACATACTTTAAGAGGCGATGAGGGTGAAATGAAGTGACAACATAACATCCATGCCAGAACCGGAATTCGAACCCAAGATCTCTCACACCGTAGACCTGTGCCGAACCAACTACGCTACGGAGGCCGGCTCAAAGTTGTCAAAGGTTCACATAATGTAGGTGTTACCATGCGAACGTATGTTGGCTTGCTGGCTCTCGTTGCAATTTATACATATAAACATATCTAGTTTATGAACGGTAAAAAAAAAGTACACTATTTCGTGAAACCAATGTGTGCTTGTGTTGACCCAAATAAAAATAAATAAGCATGTAAATATTAATACACTGAAAATTTTTATTTAAGTGATTTACAACTACGAAACAAGTCCCCATTGTATTACATAACCAACTGAAATTTACGCAATTTTTTGTTGCCGGACAGACTCCGAAAATCATAATTTGCAATAGGTACAGCTATGACGCTTGAGACTCCTGCGGCGCAACGTCAACTACTGCACTTTTTATACCCTGTGCCCCACCTCTCCGAGGTGGTGTAAAAAGTGTAGCTCCTTGTTGCAGAAGTGTCAGTTACACCTGCCAACAGAACAGTTTGGTTGCACCACAAGAACGCCTTTAACTTTTTAGGAGTTTCAGAAGCTACCGACCACGCGAACAAAGCTGCGGTCTTAATTTCAGCCTATTCTCTCCCGAGTCACTGTCTGACCCACAACCTTGCTGTAAATCTCCTCGCTCCAGTGATGCGCCCCATCTAACGAGCAGCTATAACTCCCGGAGATATCGCTGCCCTATGACTCCTGTCGCCAACACAGCTCGACTGGAAACTATAAATCTTGGGGAACATCTTAGACTTCTGGCGCCCGTTAAACAGTTTTCACCCGGAACTCGTAAAATCGGCCTGACAACTTTAACGACTTTGAACCGCAGGCCAAGTCTTTAAAAAGCGGGGAACGCCTGTAAACGGCACCATCTCGTTCGCACGGTCCTGCTCTTTTCCCTCGAAGCCCTGATCTTTGAATTCAGCGCTCCTCAAAAGGGTACCTTGATCGCTGGTGAGAATTGCATGAGATAAGAATGGAGAAGCGACGGAATGATAAATCAGAGGTAAACGGAAGTACCAACGAGAAAACATGCTCGCACAGAGAAAAATATTGGGTACAGTCAACCGAAAAAAAGTTTTAATACGGCAAAACAAGGGTGTAAAACTTGAATTAACTAAATATCTGGTTGCCTGTCAGATTTATTTCTCTCAACAAGTTGATTAAGTCCAGTTAAGACCATGATCCATTATTTTTACTGCTTTCACGATAGTTAATTTTTAAATCGTAAACGATAGCAATATCGAGAAACTGTTGCAAAGTTTTGTTAAAACCAGTGTATAACTGAGGTAACTATTTTTTTTCAAACAAAAGTTCACGATGGTTCCAGCTAATTGTGCAATTAAGGGAATGCCCAATAATGAACTAAGGCAAAGCTATGTAATTTTTGTCTAGAAAAAAAGAAACTACACAATAAAAACAATTTTTAACAAAACTGTGCAACAATTTTTCGAATATGTGTGAGACCAGTAGAAATAAATAAAGAATCGTAGCCTTAAATATACATTCCGTTAGAACTGAGTAAAAAGTTGACATGTTTTATATATTGCTCGACAAATCATTAATATTATTATTGGATCAAATAGGTCTACATGCTTGTTACGTTATATGCAAATTTATGTAATTATGGTCGACTGTACGCATTTTTTTCTCTCTGTACGCTGGCTAATGACAAAGTCCGTCACGTTTCCCACACTCAAAAATCTGTAACGACACCGCCAGGGTTCGAACCAGGATCGACGAAATGGGAGGCAAGTGGTCTAACCGCTACACAATCGGAACCCCGTATAGCAGTGAAATTTCTGTCCTTACTTTCTCCAGTGTGAAACCTCATCCACACGTTCAAAGTTCAGACAGATCCGGCTAATTGAGAAATCTAATAGCCAATCAAACGGCTTGATTTTTTTCTCGGACTAGTCGTACGGGAAAAAGTTGAGCTCATCGCGAATTTGCTGTACCGTCGTAGATGGACATGCAAATATGCGCAATGAATCGTGGTTGTACTGAAAATTATGGATTCCCTGCCCTGTGTGGTCTGTGGACGTGTTATGTGTGTGAATCCATCTTGAAGAAAGCTACAGTTGTGTGGGACATAGCACAAAGAGGGGTTTAGAAAGGAAACTTCCACGTTGAACGAGCGAGCACTGTTTGCAGCGCCCCTATTTCGCTTTCCGAATAAACAAATGAATTTAACGTTCAGTTACTAAGTGCAATCACGCGAGTATTTCACTCTGCCAAGATGCTCAGAGTAATTACTTCGTAGTTTTGGGACAACGTCAGAGCAAGTAACAGTTTTGCTCCAAAGGTTTTAGGACAGACAAGGAGTAAAATTCCTCGCAGAGTAACGTTTTGGAAGGCCGCCATACCAAGCGGGTACTAACTACATAATAGCGGGCATTTTAAATAGTTTATGGCAGTATATAGTCTATTCACTGTAAAGTGAACACTTTTAAAAACTGTGTGATCTTCATTAATAGTCCAAAATATATAGTTTTATTTGTGGATTTAGAAGTTAAATTGAAAAACGTACTGCCGGTCTCCGTAGCATGGTCGGTAGCATGCCGGCCTATGGTGTGATGGTGTGAGAGGTCCTGGGTTGGAATCTCAACACAGGCATGGATGCTCGTGTCGTTTCCTTAAATTCCGATAGTTTGTAAGTCGTCCTTTGTTAAGCCTAGCGGCGTAAAACCGGGGGATGTAAATAAACCCTGTAAAGTAAGTATAAGCGAAACTAATCTATACAGTCTTTTTTTTGTTGCTTACACTATGTTCATTTCAACAAGTGAAGGAAATATTGAAATTTCCTTAAATTAAAACAATAAACAGGGCTTTAAGAGTGTTAACCCATCGTGAATACCCTAGACAAACCTTATAGTTGCAATATTTCCTAAGAACTGATTTGTAAACGTAAACATGTTTTGTAAGGGTATAGATATTTAGGCTAACAACGAACATTGCTGATCCCTTAGTAATTGTGTTATGACTAGAGACATGCAGAATTCGCGTTATTTTCTGACAGCTGGCTAGACTCGTTCGACGTCTCCCGCTGGCCGATAGTGACTTGTCGCGGAGAATGCTTAGACGGTAGAAAAGCCAATCTCTGTAAAGACGTAACACACGTAAATGACAATACATAAAAGTTCGTGGCCAATTGAATCGCAGATTATCTTCTGTTGTATGTAGGAAAGTGAAGTTTATTCGGCTACCAAATGATAACGCGAATCTTGCATGTATCTAGTTATGACCGATATAAATCTCGTCGCTTGTCTGATGTAGAAACGAAAGAGTTATTTCTTTCTTTATCCGGGTACATTAAGGTAATATTTTTAAATTTTATTTTCCCTCAATTTAGTATAATTTACATCACCCACAGTACAGACACATAATATACAGGATGTCCAGAACAAACGTATGATAAGCACGCCACGCAAATCCTGGGCTAAATTGGAGACGAAAATGTTAGTCTCATAATGTTGTACGATGACATTTTACATGCACATTGTGGCAACATAGCTCTGTAGTTAGTCCCCTCTTGCGCTCAACAGATATCTGACTTATCTTACTACTACTATTCTGACCTGCATATTATGGGTTCATGTTAAAAATCCGAGCAGCCCATAAACGATTTTGCGTTTACTTGATGTTCCATAAAATAATACACGGACGTGGAAGTCAAGATGGGACTTACTCCGTTCAGTGTTGTCACATCCTGTCATGTCGTTGTAAATTTTGCCACTTACTTTTTCGTGTGCTTGTTATGTGGATGTTTCAGGACATCCTGTACATCATGTGGATTTGTCCGCTAGGGTCGAAATCAAATCCAGTTGACAGGTTACGGTTGTAAAGTGAAGGCTGGGTACAAACAGGAATATCTCCGGGCTCGATAAATAGGAAATATTGATTATTGATGGCTAGTTACTGGTACTTCTTACGAGTGGGAAGATAATTACAAAGTGTGAGAGATCATTACGTCTGTGATACGTAATTACAACGTAACCAAGCGGGTACAGGTATACCCGGTAATTACTGGCGTGATTACGGGTAGCATAGGTGTTTTGACGGAGGGCGAAGAGAAGATATAAAAACGATTCCGGATGAAACAAGCGCTATTAGTTGTACAATAAGTTAATGGCGGAAGTGGACTCGCTTATTTGATCTGATTGGTTAGTGTAAAACAGGTAACTAATAAGAACAGAAAGGAAAATAATTAAAATCTTGTTTATTTTGATGGACATAGCCTATTTTAACACGTGTTAGCATTAAAATTGAAATCTGGCATTCGGCTATTATCACGCAATCTGCCGTGTATTGTTTCAGCTAGGTTTTTTTAGTCCACCGATTAAAAAATTAAAGGATTTTCTTTATTCGTCACTTATTGTATTAGCAAGACTTTATATATCTCGTTCTAGAGTATATATTCTGTTATTATTTTACTCCAAATCAAAATGAGTAAATGTTCAGTGATTATTAGTTTTATTTACTGATTTATTTTGTTGAAATTGTTCGAAACCGGGAATAATTGGAATAGCAGTGGTATGTTCTGTTTCGTTTGACTTCAGTAAAATTAGACATCTACTTAAGGAGGTAGTTTCCTAGATTTATTGATTTTTACTTTCACTTACTGGTAACTAATTTTATGGCTTAATTTTGAAATTCAGAACCAGTTGTATTAAAAAAATTATTTTTAAGCTTAAGAGTGCTTGATATATAATTCAGTTCAGAATTGTAGGTTTCTGGAAGCCAATTTGCAAAAATCAAAAAACAGCAATCCTATACAATAGGTTTTGCCAACTTTCTGAGCAAAAATTTTTCTCTAGTAACGTATATCTGAAGAACAATCTCTGACGCCGACATATCGTACATTTAATTGCGGCGCAAGAGATCACGTTTAACAAATGCATCATGTTGGGTAAATTTTTGCTAATAAAGTTGGCAAATATAATTATCAAGGATTGTTGTTTAGTAATTTTTATATATTGACTTTCAAAAAGTGTTGATCTGAATTGCAGAACTCAGCACTTATTTATCTACTACGCCCTCTTAAGTGAGCTCACTGTTATCTATATTTACTGATGTGAGACTGAAATGGGTAAATAATTAATTTATCTCCAATTAAGTTACGTTTACAAAGATCCAAATTGTAAAAAAGATATGTAAAGAAATGTGTTCATAAAATAACTGTTTCAACGTATCTATATTTCATAATTAGTTTTCTTTTAAAGTAATAAACGCATGATTTATGTTACAGAGAAATTTAATTTAAACCACGGCCTTCAAATCTCAATATCTTGTAATACATGTCACAATGCAAGACAAAATTTACATTATAATTGGTGAAAAGGACATCTCGGTTCATGTTAGATCAAAAATGTTGACTGACATAGCATCAAACGTCTACAACACTTACAACGTCGTACCATCAAGACTGTCAAATCTTAACGAACTTATGCGAAACAGATTATAATTAGTAAGTGAATCTTCACTGAGTCCCATTTACAGCCTAGCTAAGTACTAACACGTTGTTAGCCGCCAAATTAGCACCATTATTAATGATTATCAGCTGTCTTTAAAGAACTTCTGTCACTCGAAAGTGGACGAGATGCGCTTACACTAGCGTGAGAAATTGCATTGAAAATTCATTTATAGTCGTCCTGCAAGTGCAGAAGTGATAAACATGGTTAAAATGTTGTAGTTGTGTTAAGTGTACATCCTAAGATCACCCGCGTATGAAATGAAGGAAAATTCTATATTCATAAATATTTGAGGTGGCAAACTTTCTGTTCCATATAGCACAAGACATTTTTTGACGTGAATGTGTTCGGACTGACGGAACCAATTTTCACTTCCTGCTGGGAAGCGCCTCTTTGAAAACAGGAAACCCCGTGGCTCGTGAAACTGTCGTCTGAAGAATGCGTAAACAACTTCGAGGAAGAGTAGCAAGAGTGTAATGTTAACACTAAAGGTCAGCATTTGTAAGGGGAAGAGAAAGTTTGGTTTCAGGACGTGAGAACTCTCTGCGAAGAAGTGCTAAACCAACACAACCTTTTGAGGGAGGTACGTCATGTCAAATTTATTAGTTTTTGAGCAATAAAA
>PNEQ01123767.1:14183-56502 GCA_003012365.1 Medauroidea extradentata
AAAAAAAAAAAAAAAAAAAAAAAAAAAAAAAAAAAAAAAAAAAAAAAAAAAAAAAAAAAACAAGCCTAGTTGGCTGTAGCCAACACATTCATAAGCCAAAACAACAGAACATGAAAGATCCCATAAGGAATTAATTAACAGCAAAGAAAGGAAAGATAGATTGCAGGCTTTCGCCGCCACTGTCAGGCTGGTTGTCTTGGCTCCAGCCCGGAAGCCAAGACAACCAAATAAAGGAAAGAATCAACAAAAAAGTAAAAGTAGGCTTTTTTTGTTTGTTTTTCATAGCCTCATTATAATATTTCTGGGATGACATAATATCGCAGTAGCTTATGTCCACAATAGTACAGTGTGTTGAACTTCATTATTAAGATTCTGGGTACGATAAGAGACAGGGCAGGACTCTGATGGAATACCTGCATTAATCCATTCCGTAGAATTGTCCGGAGTAGAATTTTTATTTATTACTTTGGGATGTTTCAGAAGCCGTAACTGTGCTGGAAAACAATTACTTTAAATAATACCGTAAGTTTCATTATTCTACTTTCGAATCTGTGTGGATTCGACTTTATTCATTTCCGGAGTTGTAATTTATTTATTTATTTTTTTTTTTACTTTTGGTTTTTGTTCCATATTCTTGAACACAACTATATATCTTTCTATAACAGCATGTATGTTGTATGTTTATTGGCAAAAGATAATACTAGTTTCTATTTTACTATGTGGTATTCTGCATCTTTACAGGATTCACTCGTAATAAACGTACGTCCATAAAACACTTCAGTTTATAATGTATCTTCGTTGTAAGAATAAGTCTTTTACATTATGCAATATTAATCTACCATCGCCAAAAATGGAAGTTAACTAACGAAATTTTAGAAATCCAACTGGAAATTCAGTTATAACTCAGCTCCAAACAAATGCTTCAATAGCACTTACATGTAATTCTCTAAGCAAGCTCCACGGCTGAATATTTGTCTCCAACCCTCCTCCCACCACTAACCTTGCCGCAAGGGCTTTGTGATTCAGTTGTCAGACAGACCACATTTGCCATCCGCCCATGTCGTCTGGTTTCGACGATTTTCGGCGCGGTCACTTTCGAATGCCTGAAGTAGGAAAAGTTACCATTGCTCCCTGGGTTTCCGGGATTCGTAGCGTAGTCAGGTGCCGGTCTGCGGTCTTGGGTTCGTATCCCGGCTTGGGCATTGCTGTTGTATTGTTCCTTCGCCTCACTTCACCCTCATCGGCTCTGAAGACACCGTTGTTAAAGGGCCGTAATCATCTCATCTCATTGAGTATTCTTGGGATGAGATTTTTAAATGTTTGTTGCAATGGGAGTTTACAACTCGAATATATTGGTTTGTGAACATACGCCACTGCTCATGTTTTACTGATCAAACTTGTGTTGAATGACAAAATACAAAGAAGAAAGAAAAACTGACAGAATGCCTCTGGATTTTTTTTTTCTAATTTTTGTATGTGTTTTGTGTCCGTTTTTTTTTTTTTTTTTTTTGTTCTTCTTTGTATTTTGTCATTCAACACAAGTTTGATCAGCAAAATATGAGCAATGGCGTATGTCCACAAACCAATAAATTCTAATTATTCTTGGGATACTCCCGTTTCCCCAGTCATTTTATTCATTCGTCGTTCCACACACGCACATCCTTATTTTTCTCTCTATTTCCAGCTAACCGCTCCGCCCTTCTTTTTTCGTAGTCGCATTTTACAAACATTGGTTTGAATATGGGATTTCGTGTGACTTCCTCTACCACTCCGCCGAATTTAAACACCGACCCAGTTGTCACAAAGCATAATTGTTTAATTAGTTATTTGAAAATTAGCACGGACGAAAATCCAGTGAAATAGTGCTGCGTGCAGTATGTTTCGCAACGCATTGTCCCGCGTAAGACTGCCTTTAGGCTGGTTTGCGCAGTCGTAGGAGTGGCTGACGAAAGTTCCAGCGGCCTTGACGTACCTTGTTCCCTTGTCCGCTTCACTACACAACTGTGCAATCAACTCTTAATATGTCTAGTCGCCGTATCTGTTTGCAAACAAGTCACGCAACAAGCAAGTGCGACAATGGAAGCCAGCTGTTGTTGCATTGATTGGTGTTATCGGTAGGAAGTAGGAGTGGTGCAAATATGCTACGCGTAGTAAGTTTAACGTTAATGGTTAGTTTCCGTGCAATAAAACTGTGCTGCCTGACGAAAAATTCGCCGTACAAAATAGTATTGCCAGAATTCTGAGCTACTCGTTTCAAGCGGGATTTTCAAAATATTCGAATTCAGCCGTTTTTTTTTTAACGAGAACAATTTTATTTTTCAAAAAGTACAGGTTCGGGGTTTAATTTTGTAGTACCCTTAAGCTTGGTCGTACCGAAATTGCATTGTAAAAGGAAGGGGGGGGGGGGTCGCTGCAGCCTTTTTCTCCCAGTAATCTTTTCATAACAATAGTACTGTCAGCGTTATTTGAGAGGGAGCTAATAATTTCATAAGGGGGTTAAGCTACTCCCATCTCCCCCTTAGTTAATCCCACGTGGCCTGAAGTCTCTTCGACTGAAGTAATTATGTGCACCCAGCTCTAAAAGCTTGCATACAAATTTTATAAGAACGTGGGACCCATAAAAATTCAAATTTTATATTTTTGCCAAGCACTGTTCAACTTTTACACATCAGATAACGTGTCAATTCCCCAAAGAAAAAAATTAGGTCCCATAGTTTTAGCATACTCACCTATCAAAGTCACAGAATGGCAGTTGCGGTGTAGCCAAAATAATAAAAAGTAATTAACTTTGAGAAACATGATAATTCATATTTAATGATGTGAGCTACTTCAATACACTTTTGTAAACACAAAGCGATAGAGTTTTGTATTGTTTTTTAATTGATGAAAATGAGTAGGCTACATTTTTGCATAACTTTGACTTTTGGCTACTACTGAAATTTTAAAAATAAATTTTTGTCAAACATGTAATAAAATGCATTTATACTCTGACTTTCAGTTCCTGTAATTTTGAATTCATTAGTTACTGTTTTTTAATTTTGGCTACACCGCAATGGCCATTTTATGACTTTGATGAGTGATTATGCAAAAACTATGGGGCCTAATTTTTTTATTTAAAAAAAATGACGTGTTATCTGATGTGCAAAAGTTGAACAGTGTTTGAATATAAACAAATGAAAGTTTACCGGTCCAACGACCTTCAAGGCTAATTGAAGGGCATGGGCCCGAGTTTCTTCGCATTTATCAACAATTATTTTTTAAAAGATAAATGGGAGCCGATATCGTAAAATCGCTTCGTAACTTTGTTACGACTGATTTAAACTGCATACTCTAATTTTGTCAAGTCATAACTGTGCAAAAAGTTGTTAATTAGTTAATCAACGAAATTTCCTTTTGATTGATAAATTAGCTATACTCATCATACAGTTTGTCTCGAAAAATTACATTGCATATAAAACCAATCTGCAAAAAAGTTACGAAGCAATTTTACGATATTGACTCTCGTATTGATTTTAAAAAATAATTCTCTCGTAAGTCGAAAAACTCGGGCCCAAGCCCTGAAGGCACGGTAATCTGCGTCCAACAGTGCCCAGTTTACACTATTAGAAAGTCATGTTAACTACATTGATAAGAACACAACCTATATCCAATACATACTACATAAAATATCGGTGTTCATTTAGCTCTCTGCAACATTCGGACGCTTGCGAAAATTCTAAGTCTTACAACATGATAACGTAAAGCTGCAGGTGACTGGATTGCAACCGGCATGACGTGGGCAATGATGGAAGTCAAACATGTGACTCCATGATGAGTATTTCGCAAAAATCTAGATACGCCTACGTGAAAAATGTATGGTTAATGAATCAGAATGCTTTGTCTGGTTGGTTTGAATCCGGAACAAGAGGGGCAATCAGTCTGTAATGACGTCTATTGTACAGGTTCTCTCGGTAGTGTGCGCGCAGGAAGTCCAGCGAACTTAGGTACACGTTCCTCAGTTTTTCATTACGGAAACTTATCACAACTTGCTTCTAAGTCGTCAAGAAAACTAGTTTTTTGGAGGTTTCATTATTATACGTTTCGAGATACTCTTATTTGTATTTTGTTTATTTTTTCGCGTATTCTTGGGTGTTTATTAAGCGCGAATTAATTTACTAGAACTAATGTGTTTTGTTTCGTCTCTTTATTGTGTCGTTTGTATTGTCTGTATATGTCTGATATCTGTTGCGTTTTGTCTCGTCTACTTGTTGTGTTCTTTTGTTATTTTTCTGTTCGTGTCTGATATCTACCGTGTTTGTTGTTTCGTCTCATCGTTGTGTCGCATGTTATTTGGCTTTTTATTTTTGTAATTAATTTCATTTATTATCTGTTTGTTCCTTGTTTTTATTTGACCCGATTCCATCTTGGAATTTCATGTTGTGTATGTATCTTGCTGACTAAAGCATACTCTGCTTATTTTATGGTTTTCTTTTATTTGTTTAGTTTTCTTTGAGAGTTATTCAATTTTGCAACGGAGTACGTCCAAGAAACTGAATCTAGTCATGAACTCCCATTGCACAATTCTTTCAAAGATCATGCGAATTAATTATCATTCAGCTGTATATAACTGCATTTAAATTGCTCCTTAGTAACTTAAGTAAAGGTGACATTAGACTTCCATAAGTACATTTTTTTTTAATTGATCGTGGACGATTTACATGCCCTCGAACAACACATGGCCTTGCTAGAGGAATACTGTGAGAAGGTGGAAGGAGTCAGCTAGGGCCTGTTGAAGGAACAATCCCAGTATTCATCTGGAGTGATTTCGGCAAACACTGGAAAGCAGAAATCAGGATGGCCGAAGCCAGAGATCGAACCCGGGTCCTCCAGAATGCTAGGCGAGTGTTTTACTACTGATACACCACACTCTGTATTACATCAACTAGAGCAATACTCAGTGCGTCTTCGTCTTTATTTTATAATTCAAATTTCTTATAAATGCTAGCATACGCCATTAATGAATTGCACGTGTTATTATTATAAAAATAGTAAACGAGAGAATACATTTATTACGAATTCCCGGGGGAAGTTTTTACTAACTGCGTCAATTTGTAACAGTAAAATGTAAATTATTTACTGTGAACTGTAGCGTGATTCATTTACGTGATTTAGCCAGACATTATAGTTCATGGCACTTACGGGAGAGTGTTAGACTATTTTTTTTTTTTTTGTATTTTCAGTTTTTTAGTCGAAACATTTATTCAAATTGTACTATCAAAATTTTTTGTTCGGTGAAGCATAGGCTATATTCTTGGTAAACTGCTTGATAGTAATGAAATCTTTCATTAATTTACCATGAAGTGTCATTGCAAGAGAATTATTGTAAGGCAACCTGTAATTCTCTTGCAATTATTATGTACGACTATTTAATGAGAGAATACTTTATTATTTATAACACGCAGTTTACCAAGACTATATCCTATGCTTTGTGGAAGATAAAATTTAGATGATATTATATGAAAAAAAAAAAATCACTGCTCAAAAAATGAAAATACAATAAAATTGTTTACCACTCCCCCTTATCTTTCGTGGAAAAAGTATGTAGAATTCAGAAGAGCAAAGTGGAAGGAGAAGACGATACCTCACAATGATTTTTTATTCTCCAGCTCAAGACAAACAAGATTGCTTCCAGCCTCTTCCATGCTCTCACGGGAGTGTGCTTTATTTATGAGTCTCAGTGACTCCAAAATAACCCTCATATCTCCTGCGCACATGCACAGCAGACGGGCATTTACATGGTACGTGAAGAAGTCCTGATGCACGCTGTGCAAGTTGAATACTATGCCCACAAATAAATCAGCACAAAACAAGTTTGATTTCGTGCGAGTAAAATCTATAATTTTAATGTTGGTACACTAGGAGTTTTCTGGCAAATCAAATTAATTGCCTTACCGAGTGTTCCACTGAGGTAGTGTAAGAGTACCGAAAAGTAACGTCATTTGCAGTAATGTTACGTATGCATAGGTACATTAATTTATATAACTTTTTACCCGTTTTATTTTGACATTCTTTAATCAAAACTATGATAGATGATTTATAACATAAATAATGAAGTTAAGAGTAGTTTGTAATGTTTTCATAATTATTTAAATCGACTGTTTAAATCATATATGGCTGGAGAAACAAAATTTTATACCAATTTACTGTTGTAGAAATTTAGAATTTTTCCACGCGAGTTAACTCCCCGACAAAAAAAAATATTGTGTTGGATGCTATTATGCAATGAAATTACTTAAAATTTTTGTTTACATGCTTAGAGCTAAAAGGATGTTACTACATAAGTTTGGTCTTGGATGATACGTAACGGTGTATGTTTTCCGGTCAGCTAGTACACTTGGACCTGCCACCAGTGATTTGTAGGATTATGAAGTTTATATGCTCGGAACTGGTTAACTCTGGAGGGGTAAGAAAAGTAACAGAAGGGAGGCGAGCTGTAAACACAGCCTTTCAACGGGACAAGGGAGCGTGTTGTCATGAATATTCAACAAACCCTGCTCGTAAATGACTCATACGGGCGAAACAGTAAAAAATTCAAGAAGAGACAAGGCCTTATTAGCGAAAGATCACTTTTCCGCGTTAAGTTCATGTGACGATTACATTATCAAATAGCTTTGCCAGTATGAAGACCAGTCTTTGACAAATTAACGTCTTTTTTTTATATTTGTACCAGTAAAACCAACTGACAGTCCAAACTGAAAAAAATTCACACTATATAACAATGTTATGGGCTATGATTTGACATATATATATAAAAAAAAAATATTTTTGTTTGTGTTTCTAAAATATTGTTGGTAATTTTTAAATTTTCATTTCAAAATCCAGCATTTTTTATTAAATACAAAAGTATTTTATTTTTTGTTTTTATGTATGTAAAATCATAGCCTACAACATATTTATACTCTGTGGATTTTGTCGGTTTGGTATCTCAGTTGGTTTTGTTGGCGTACTTAAAACCGTAAAGTGCAAATTTTGATGTTTACGACTCATTACGCAAAAACTATGAGAGATACAAAAATTTCCTAAGAAGAAGATTTAATCACAATTTATGTCTAAAATAAGAAAAAAATATCTGGTACAAATATAATATACTTCAAGCGGTGACTTCATCATGTTATTGAACGCGTCACTGTAGCAAAGTCAAACGTACTTGTAGATCTTAATCTCGAACAAACCCGTTGCATATATCTTCAGAAACAACCGCGTGGAGAAGCTGTTTTTAGCCAAGTTTGAGAGCTTTAAAATAATACTTCCAATGTGCGTGGTGTCTTGATAGTCACATTCACAAGTAGTCTGAAGTGTGCTTTCTTTTTGTAGATAAGCAATGTGGACGCACGTTTACTGGTCTCTGAGAGAAAACGTAACTCCGAACACGCCGCATGCAGTTTGAGCGCCAGCCAGGCGGCCGCCTAAAGAGGGCGATACAGGGCTTTATTTCGTACTGTTTAGGTGGCAATGAGCAATCAAATAAAGGTCCAAAACGGTTATGCAGCATAATATTTTGGCATGCTCTCAAGGTGGTCGTCTACCCTAGGAAGACTCAGGAGAGGCGTGATTGGTGTACTGTCTCGTTATTACCGGCCCCGAGCTTAGGCCTCCGACACGGAAAATATGTTCATCGAGACAGCCATCTTAAGGGTGCGGTATACCGCAATTTTCATCACCGGTTTTTTTCTTGTTTAGACACAAAATGTGATAAAATTTTCCTCTTATAAAATGTTTTTATTTCGCATAGTTTTTGCGTAACGACTCGATAAAGCCAAAATTTGCATGTTCCCGTTTTAAGAACGACACCTAAACCAACTCACTTACCGAACTGAAAAATTCACAGTGAATAACAATGTTGTAGGCTACAATTTCAGCTGTATTTAACCACAAAAATATTTTTGTATTTAAAAAAATAATTGAATTATTAAAAATTTTATTTTAAGTTTCAACATTTTTATTTAAATACAAAAACATTTTAATCTTTGTTTTTATGTACGTGGCATTGTAGCCTGCGACGTCTTTATCCACTGCGAATTTTTCCAGTTTGGTATATCAGTTGGTTTTAGTGTAGTTCTTAAAACGGAAACATGGAAAATTTTTAATTTAACAAGCCATTACGCGAAAACTGTGAGAGGCAAAAAAATTTCATAAGATCAAAATTTAGTCACCTTTTGTGTCTAAACTAACAAAAAATATGTGGTACAAATTAAAAATAAAAACATGGTGATGAAAATTGCGGTGTACTTACCCTTAAGGAAATATGCAATTAGACATGCCTATTTTCAAAATTGCAGTGACATTATTATTAACATACCAATTTTAGCAATAAAAAGAGTTTTGAGCTAGTCTGGCAACTGGCAGGAAATAAAGAAAATTATTTAACTAAATAACATGAACTAGCAAAGTTACCTATCACCTTCGTTCGTAGCCGAATATTAATACAAATAATATGTTTTCCGCACAAATGATTTATATGAATTCGCTTGATGTACTGTAACAATATATTTGAGCCAAAAACTTTTCTCATCTCCTCCTATAAACCGCCAACTCCTTCGTACGAGGATTGCAGATATGTCAACACAAGGATTCTATATATCCGTAGACTCTGCACTACGGCCGGTAGACGTTTATTTGAAAACAGTTCAACGTGCGAGATTGGAGTCTGTTAATAGCAATAGCTTCCAAAGATCGTCGTACGTGTATACACCCATTGCAGGTTATCTTTAAGGGTGTTCAAGTCGTATTCAATCATTATTTATTATTTCTATAAGCTAGTGTTGATTACGGTACTTTTGAGTGCAGTTTCTGCTTACGAAAGAAGTATAGCTCTCGTAGTTTGCTCATGCCGGCGTGTCAAAACCAAAATTTGCATATTGCGCAGTTCCAGCGAAACAGTACCTTCAGCGCTCCAACGGGTTTGTACCTCGCTTTCTCTCTCTCTCTCTCTCTCTCTCTCTCTCTCTCTCTATCTCTCTATCTATCAACCTATCTCGCTCACACACACATACGAGCGCAGACGATTTAGGGAGCCACTTTGAGGATGTTTCCGTGTGTTGGAATCGTAATTCGTGTTTTTAAGCCGTTTTCCCAATGTCAATCTCGTGACGGTTAACATTGCTAAAAAGTCATACTTTAGAAGGGAAATTATATTAAAGGACATTTAAAGTATAAAACAGTACTATTGAGAAATTAATAATATAGGGTCACCGCTGCAAGTCTCTCGTCAACAATGGAAAGACTACGCCAGTTTCAGTGCCATGTACTTAGAGGCTGTGGTATATCAGACGAGCGTAGCAAGATCGCCCTTACAGCTCAGGCGTCCCTGAGCCTCGGACTCTCATTTTACGTCTAACCATGCGACGACATTTTTCAAATCCTGAAAGGGAGTAAAAAAATTGTCACGTAGATGTATTAAAACTGTTTTTAATATGAACTAACTTACAAAAGATCATCCGATGTTGTTTAATTATTGACTTAATAAAAGGTTCAGCTCGATAGCTAGCCAAAATCGTTTAATATTTTACTATGAAAAAAATAAGGAACACAGTAAAAACTAGTTGCGATGCATCTATGAGACGGTTTACAGTAGGCTTAAGATCCTACATATGTGGGATTATAAAAATGACACTCGTTGAATCAGGTTAAAAAGAACCCATGACTTTCTCTTATCTTTGCGATGATTGGTAGATGGAATCGCTCTGCAGTCCAGTGAGAGAGCTTCTGTTCGTTTTGGTAGAAAGCGCTGCTTTTGCCTGAAAGAAAGAAATCTATTTATTTTTTGAAGAATTTGAGTTTTGGGTACAGTGTTGCACCCAAACGTCGTGAAGAGCAGTTGTTGGAGAAGGAGGAGGGAAAGAGAAAGAGAGAAAGAAAGAGAGAGCGAGGGAGTTGAACTGTGACTGATTCCGACCTTCCCATTTGATTCATCGCTCCAACGTGCCCACGCAGACGCGAAAGAAATGTGTTCATCAGCGGAGAAACACGCTTCCTCGTTACAGGAAACATCCCGTTTGACTGTCCAAAAAAATGTGCACAGACAGAATTGCGTTTGCCGAGTGGGAGAAAAATCTGTTTTACTTTATTTTCCGCTGCTCATTAACCTTCGGCCGTTCAAAGGCGAACAAATACAAATGGGAAACTGCCGGTTTACAAACTACCACTATAATTCTAGAACGAAGTCAGTTCCGAAATTGCGTCGTTCATTGTTTATAGACGTTATCATTATCTCCAAGCCTCTTCCACCTCTTTCTCCTTTTTCTTCTTATCCTGTTTCTTCTTCGCTAGGGACGTCCAAAATTCGCGTTACCATTTGGTAGCAGACTAAACTTCATTTTCCTATACTTCCCTATTCATAACTGAGCACAATCCGTGATTCAATTGGCCACGAACTTTTATGTGTTGTCATTTGCGTAGTAGTATTCTGACCGGGATCTTTAGTTATCCACGTTTACTGAATACTGATATTTATGCGACGCTGCAATAAAAACATTACAGTAAGATGTAGGACAGCGCTTGTTTTAATGTTTGAACTTCAAAATGTTTTTGTATCCACGAACATGGAACATTATAAAACGCAAATGGTTATAGTCCTAAACAGCCGCCGAATATTTACTCATTTTGGATGTCAATGCGGCTTCCTTCTCAAGCCACTGAGCAATGTACAGGACTTCGGTAAATGGAGTTTTATACCAACAATGCTGAACGTGCGTAAAATATATGTCTGCTTAGGATAGAGGGTTAAATTAGGTTAAACACGTACATACAGATTGTCGTCCAACAATCCAGAAGTTATAATCCCTCGACGGAATTTGCGAAAATGAGTGCTTTCAAGATCCTTTTTGGGTATGATTATTCCGACTGTGTATTTGCACTCCTGCAAAAACTGAGTGGTTTCTGGACAACCTGTGTACGCGTAAAGCGAGAGGTTAGAGGGATTTTTTATTTTTTTTTTATTTTCAGGAGCAGGCTCGTATGAACATTTTACTGTGTTTCCTCGATTACGTGAAGTCTTTCGAGCGTGTTTCCAGAACACTTTTTAATATAGAAATTTAAAGTTTTCCTTTCAACTGAGAAATTTATTTCAGTGCTATGTCAATTTAAATGACAGCCTAAATGCGTCAAAAGTATTTCTGTAAAAATTCGTACTAAATTAATGAAAACAACATTTAAAGATCCTGATAATTGTCGGATATTGAATAAGTTGTAAACATTTGACTTCCTGCGAGTCATAGTTCAGCAAAAGCCGATTCTTATAACTGGAGGAAGATGAAAACGGACAAATGCAGAGGAGATATACTTCATTACAAAACTTTATACAAGCTCTGAAACAAAAATAGTGCCTGCCACTTTCGATTAGGAAACAATGATAATTTGGGAGATAAAAATTGTAAACATGTAAATGAACTTCGCAATTCGAATTTTCCAGAAATTTTATTTACACTCATACAGTATTCAACTACGGGTACACTTTACCATCCTCCTGGATATTGAGGCATGCTCAAAATACTTTTCCCAGTTTGCATGTATCGTAGCTTAACAAATTGCAGTGTGCATTAGTGGCAAGGAAAAAATGCACCCGTGCGCTAAATATGTATATCTTATCCAAGAACCCCTCCCCTTTTACCCTGCCCGGTCTGACAACTAGGTTTCTTGTGTTTACCCGACAAAGTCTGACACGATGTGTGTGTGAACATCCAGTGTCATAAACGTACAACACCCCGTTACAACCATCTTAAAAAGCTTTGTCTACTTTTCTTGTAAGAACTCCTTTTTAATGGGCAATGAATGTTACACGCTGTTTCGTCGTATAACTTTAATAAACTTTGATAGCTGCTTATGGGCAATACCTAAGGACCCTTGTTTTTCGCGAAAAGAATTTTGCATCACTTTGTTTCCGTGCCTTACGTGCACATCTGTAATTCTGCTTCGTGGTCAGTGATTGGACGTTTTAACTGTCACGAGCATTGGCATTCTACCGGCAAATCACAGACGTGTTATTGTCTCAACGCTCTCCACGAGGAGTCAAATAAAGCAAAATACAATTCAGAAAGTGACACGAACTTATACGTGTTTGAATTCGTGCATGCGTCCCAAAGAAAACACGAATTTTTCAGGTCTCCAGTCATTACGCAAGTCATAATTTACAATACAAATGGTAAAATATAGATCTACGGTTCATTTTACGACTAAAAAGTCTATCGTTGTAACAAATATTACAAAATATTAACCGGTACTGCTAGGGACCCTGTTTTTTCGCGAAAAGAATTTTGCCCCACTTTGTTTCAGTGCCTTACGCACCCATCTGCAATTCTGCTTCATGGTTATTGGCAACGTGTCTATGTGAAGAGCCGTACCTCATTAGACTGAGACAATTATAATAACGTTCCTGCAACAGCACATGTCTCTGGTTTGCGGTAGAATACCAAGGCTCGTGAGAGTTAAAATATCCAATCACTGACTCTGAAGCAAAACTACAGACGTGCATGTAAGGCACTAAAACAAAGTTTCGCGAAACAGGGGTCCCTAAATATAACAAAATATCACAAGGAATAACGTATACAGCAGTTTGAAGTCTAACAGATTCTCAAATGAACTAGCGAAATTTCTGGGTCTCTACTCATTAGAGGTCGAAAATGGGTGGTTTTTTTTTTTGCTGTCTTTTTTTATGTATGAAAATCTTAGCGCAGAATGTTTTAAAAGGCTTTATAATACACCTTCATCTTTAACATTACATCATAAGATGACAGTGACCACATAAATAATGTCTCATAGAGGCGAGTTGTAGGGGAAATAGACTGCACAACAGTTCAGTGACTGCACGTACAGTAGAGGCTGAGGGGGGGAGGAGGGGGAATGCGCATGTTGTTTCGAGTCATCGAACCAGCAAAATATATTAACCCAGGGGACCGCCTTAAACTGCTATGTTTACGTCAGATGTACTCAATAAATTATATATAAAAATACCAGCAAGGTAGGCTTGATCTATTAAAAAAAACGCCTAATTTCCGTGGATAATCTTCAAGTAGAAGTGGTAATATGTAAGGGCGAGTATGCTAAAGGCAGTGCAGTTAAATTATACGTTGTTTACACGTTTGGGTAGAAACCATGGGAAGTGTATATATGTATATATTCAAAGTGTCTATTCTAACTGTAGGCCACCGGTAGTCGTATAGACAGTACATGCCTGAAGTATGCCAAGTACACAAAGTGGAATTACCTCCCCCCCAATCATATTTTTCGAATGGCCCCAGCCGTCTAAGTAAAGACACGCTGCCAATAACCATGAAGCAAAGCTGGAAATGACCACGTAGGGCATCGAAGCAAAATAGTGCAAAAAACGTTTGCAATAAACTCGTGGCTCTACCTATTGTAAGTATGTGGGAAACGTGGCGGGCGTTGCCACCGACGGACGGGTTTTCTCGGGGTGCCCCAGTTTCATCTGCCCTTCACATTCTGAAGGGCCTCATTTCTCATATGTTATCTCTCAAGTGTTTTGTAAACGCCTACGGGCTCTAGGTTTCAGAAGTCGGTCAAATCAGATGTGTAATAACCTTCCATTGGGTACCCTCCTGATACGTAGAACCACAAACTTGTTGCAGGGAAAATTTTCCCACCATTTGTTTCAATGCTTTAAGTAGTGTATATTTGTTCGTTCGAGCACAGTAACCCTTTCCATGATCAAAAACTGACAAAAGAAATTAATTCCACAAAATGATTGAAACACGTTTAGGTGGTTTTTTTTCTCGGGCTTTTGATGTTTTCGTGTTTGTACGTTTCGAAAGTATAGTAATGGAATTTTATTTTCGTATATGAAAAGAACGATGAAATTAACGTTGGAAATAACGATAAAAAATAACGGTCAAACGGTTGTTCAAACAACTGTTTATCCGACCAAACAGCCGTTTATCTGTTCAAATATACATTCAAACGACAGTTTGTACAACCGTTTGATCGTTATTTTCATTGTTATTTTTATACATAAAAAATTGCATCACTTCACACTTTCGAAACGAACAAACACACACAAAAAAACCCACCAAAATCACAAAAAAAAAAAAAAAACCTAAACGTGGTGTTAAATCATTATCGGGAATTAATTTTTTTGTCAGTTTTTGAGCATGAAATGGTCACTGTGCTCGAACGGACAAATATACACTACTGCTTTACCTACACATCGGCAGCTTTGCTTCGTTGTTGTTTAGCAGTGTGTCCTTACTCAGTCACATTCTTTATTTGACCCACACCAATCAGAATAAGGTTATTGTAACACCAATCGCCCGTGATTTGCCAGTAAAACTCCAAGAGAACTGAGAGTTAAAACATCCAATCACTGGCCATGAAGCATAGTTGCAGATAATCGTAGCTCTACTCGTACGCTGTTAATTTTCTTCCGAACAGTTTCTTGTAAATGCCACACTAGTGTTTGTAGTGTTACACATTTTTCGAAACTCTTTAACAAAAAAAAAAAATGTTTCGACATCGCAGCCAGGCGGCCAAACCGCTGCTAACTCCTTGGACGGATGACGCAACCCGCTCGTCGCTCGGCCTGAAAGTAAAGGTGGTTTGTCTGCGAGCGAGCTTTGTGCGTGCTATCGTGTGCATCTGGCTTACTTGCGCCATTACGACTGTGGGGTTTCACCTTTTTGCTCTTCACGCGGTGCCGCACTTTCTAACGGAACTGACGGGGGAAACCACGAGAGAAACTGAGAAATATAAAAAAAAAATATCAGTCATTTGGAAATCACATAAACCAAACAGGTGGACGCTATAAAAACGACAAAATTTGTGATTTAAAGAAGTTGAACTATGAAGTTTCTATCAACTATTATTTCCATTGTCGTTATCATTATTATTTTTATTATTATTACTTGCAACATCAACATCACCATTATCATTCTGCGTTATTCTGTTTGTGGCTTTCTGATTGTTAAGAGCACAAAACTAGTCGCGTTATTTAAATAATAAATACATTATTAGTGGTATATTAATTTTATTATTTAAATTGTAGTAATAATCACTAGCTTTTTTTAGTATAAGTTAAATTTTAATTTAATTGTTTCATTCCAGTTTCACACTTAGTAGCTCTTAGTGTAATTGATAGGGATGGGAAAATTTCACGAATTCAATGACCTGCATGTTATAATCAAATATCCTATGATTGCTCAAGCCCCGTCTATTAGTTCATTGTCTGCTGTTTCACTGAGTAGCAGCTAGTGGACAAATGGTCGGGGCTTGAGTAAGAATAGGATATTTGATTTTAACGTGCAGGTAATTGAATTCGCGAAATTTTCCCATCCCTAGCAAATAGTATCCTACTGATACAACAGTAATATCAGATTTGGCTTCGCTGTTAAGACTTGGTTAATAACTCTTTGCGAATAATTAGATGATCGCTTGTTTTGTGTTCCAGCAGAGAGTAGTTCTGTCTAAGTTTGTGTACATTTACAATGACGTGGACTTTACTGTCTTCATAGGCTATACAGACAGTAAAGTCCACATCATTGTAAATGTAGGCTACATAAACATAGGCTTACTAGTGCTTCTCTGTTCTTGCAAATATTATTGTTCTTACTGGCAATACGTACGAACTTAACACATGTAGCTATAATGAATGAGAGAAGAAGACATTTTAAGTCGGCTCTGAAGAAGATCCTTTTTTTTAGTCCAATCGAAAATGTGATAACTTGAACACGTGTTTACAACTATGTGGTTGTCATTGGCCGTGGGTACTCTGGTAAGGTCGAACTCGTGAACGTTCGAGAACAATACGAGTCATGACCCGCGTATTATTAGCATCGATTTACTAGGTTTAGAACAATGAACCCATTCCGTGCACAGTCATTAAGTACAAAACATAACATTCCACGGCTGCTAATTGCGACCTAGTACTGTCGCCATTTCCAGCTTCGGAAATCGGCTTCAAGCACATTCGGTACAAAACATGCCTCCAGTCACGTTCAATGATTGCGGTAATATCGATGCAATTTTTTTATAGTTGCAGATTTCCGCTTTCAAATGAACAATTAACTATATTGGGAATATTGCGTTGATATAATGTATGGCTGCTAGAATGAATAATATTGGGTTTAGTTACCATCTTATCATACTATACGTATTGTATTCGTTCAAGTATATCATACTTCAAAATAGAAAGGGGGAAGGGGCGAATGGTCAGACCATTCGTCTCCCACCAAGACGATCCGAGTTCGATTCCCGGCGGGGTCGGTTCCCGGATTTTTGCATGTGAGAATCGTGTCGGACGATGCCGTTGGTCGGCGAGTTTTCTTGGGGATATCCTGTTTCCCCTGCCCTTTCATTCCGGCACTGCTCCATGCTTACCTCATATCACCCCTCACCCGCGCTGAAGATCTCGATGTTAAGCGCTGACCAAAATCTCTTAGGCCTACTGGCACCAGTACAGTCCGCTCTTTCCTGAGTTATGCGTATTGAATGCCGTTAGCACACTGTAGTTATATTTTTGGTCTTTGCTTGTGGCGTGGATCAACAAGAACGCTCCTCTCAGTTTCTACTGAGTACCTTTGTCAGACCAAACATATCTTATGTCGCATCACCTAAAGCGAAAAACTAAACCTGGAATCACAACAGCGGAGGGACGCAACGCGAAGAACACAGAGCTAATAAAATAACTTGCCAGCCAATCAGCATAAATTTTGTCGCGCTGACGTCACAGAAACCTCGACGTTGGTTGGCTGACATGTTTTTCTACCCGCCCCGCACATTTCGCTTCGTGTCTTTCGTGCTATTATGAATCTAGCATAATGTGTAAGTTAAGGGGTTAAATAGTTGTTGCTGTGTAGACATCCTAGTACATGTTTGGCACGCTTATGATTTTTGGGCATAAGAGTTCGTTTTAACAATGACCGCTTAATTCCTTTTCGATACAGGGGTAGAGGCTTTTTTATCGAAACGTACCCCGAACAATGCGTTTTCAAGCGTAAAGAGTTCTTGTACTTTACGGTGAAGAGTGTACATTGGGGAAAGCCATCGTGCTAAGAGCTAGCACTGACCGTTGTAAGCTGGCCGCGGTGTTGTGTGGCGATGATGTCAACACGCAAGCTTGGCACGTGGTGTCGTCTACTCGGGCCAAGAGCTGCCGTAACTGGCATCTGGACCAGACCAACATCTCTCAGGGCTAAGGTGGCGGGCAGACAGGTGCTTGGCGCCGGTGTCATGCCTACGATCCACTATTTTTGTTTGGAGAGATTTCTGCACCAGTTTGCTTCAGTTCTTCATGAGTACATCTGCATCTCTTCTTCGTGGTCAGTGATTGGCTGCTTTTAACTATTCGAGTCTGTATAGACTAATTATAGCCTGTTGCCAAATAATAACGTGAAATTTAGTAAGACTCGTGTTAATTTTATCAGCATTCATCATTTTTTAAATTAACTCTATGTCTAAAAATGACAAGTGCGCGAAATCTTATAAGTTCATGGACAGATTTGTATGCAAAAAGGTAAGGACAATTGTATATCAACATCAGTCATTCTGGCATACCAAAACATTTATTTATATTATCATTGAAACCAGAGTATCGTGACTGAACTTGGTGTATTTAACAAGGCATTCACAGATACGCTCTAACCGCGTAAAAAAAGGCTTATGCAAATGGCGCATGAACGGTGTTGTAGCATGCCACGCCTAATCTTTTCTTCGCGAAACAGGTACAGTCAGATGAGAATCTCTTTACACAATGACACGCTACCAGAAGCAAAGACTGGATTTAGTTGCTTGGACATACTCCATTGAGAAATAAATGGTTCTTAAAGAAAACTAAAGATAATAGAAAAACGTGCATAAGCAGAGTTTGTTTTAGTCAACAGGATACATACACAACATAAAATTAGAAAAAAATTATGGAATCGGGCCAAATAAAACAAGGAATAAACAAATAATAAACGAAAAATAATAACAATAAAAAAAGAAACTCAAGTTATCATGCGATACAACGATGAGAGAAAACAAAACACAGTAGTTCTCCAGACATACAGTATAACGACATTTCGGAAACTGGAATCTATTCCCGTCATCAGGTAGACACACGGGTTCAGGAACACGAGTGCGAAAACTTGCAAAGGTGCACGTAAGACGTTGAACCAAATTGTTCCATAAATCATCCTAAACGGATGCCTGCTCGAGGAAAATTTCCCTCTGCTGCGAAAAGGGTATGACTCGTTTAGTTGAAAAAAAACCGGACCGATAAGCCAATAAATTAGTGGTCAATGTCAATATTTCTTTGTTAAGTACTTACATTGCTATTTAGTACACATATACATGAATAAGGACTACATATATATTTTTAAGACATAACAAAGCCCAGAATAAAATTTTTCTAGCGATGAATTTCTGATATTTAATTTCCGGATGAAATTACGTTAATACTTATTGATAAACTGAAGAGTTTTGTTGCATGTACGCCATATCCAAGCGATTGTCGAGTCGCGGAAAAATTCACAGTTACATGAAAACACTGTAGTCAATAAAAATACAATAATTCCGAAATAGGAATATAGTCGATGTAATAAAAACCAAAAAACCAAAGAAGAAAAATCGAACAGACAAGGACCAAATAAGCTGCTTGAAAACGGTGACAACGATGTACGAAAACAACGATGACAATACAAATAAACAAACAAACAGAAATGGTTGAGGACAAGACAACACAACAAATATAACAAAATGTTATGTACGCCATATTTGCTCTGTTGGCGTTGTGTGTGACAGTGGGTCATTCGTTCGAGTTAGTTAAGGGGCTTGTTAAATAATTTTCTTGTATTTTCCAGTTTTCGAGCCATAATATTTATTAAAATTATGTTATCAAAATTTTCTCTTTGATAAGTCTTAGGATATGTTCTTGATAAACTGTTTGACATAAATAATAATGGAATCTTTCATTAATTTGTTATGCAGAATCATTACAAGGGAATTATAGGTTAACTTTCAAGAATGATTACAAGTCCAATATGAGAAGAACATGTAACACTATTATGATCTCCAAAATTCATCACAAATATCTTCTATGCCTCAACCAAAAATGTTTTAAAACAGAAGTTATTGTAGAAAATTGATAGATAAAATTTAGCATCTAGGCTTCCTCCTTAAGGCATCCGTGTAAATACGAAGGTGTGCGTTCATTTGTTGTAAATGTGGTAATGTGATTTGTATTGCATGACGGGGGGACCCAAAGGTCAGCGTATCGTACTCCGGATGCAGACTTATGATTTGGCGCCAGAATGAATAGGTCGGGAGGAACGGGAATACCCCGAGAAAATCGACCGCAGTTGCTTCGTCTGGCACGATTCCCACACGCGAACATCCGAAGCCCGAGTCCGCGAGAAGTGAACCCGAGTTGCCGTGGTGGGGGGGGGGGGCGAGTGCTCTAACCACTGCGCCAACTACGGCCAGTGAGGAAAAAACCTCTCTAGCGTCAGAAATGGTAACACATTTGTGAGAATTTTCGTGTTGGGTGTCTGGCAACACTGGGTGCGATAACCCTCGCCAGAGGTCCGCAAATATATTGCTTCTTGCCTCACCACCGTCTTCCTTCTTCTTTCTCACGGTCCTAAAGACACATGTTCGATTAACATACTGTACTATTGTGGACATACGCCATTGCAATTTTATGTCGTCCAAGAAATCTTAAAATAAACCTTGAAAAAAAAAAAAACGAAAAAAAAAAGCCTTGTTTAGCTATAGTCAACACATCCATAAACAAAAATATCACAACATGAAAGATGCCATAGAATGAGTCAACGACGAATAAAGGAAAATAAAATGAGAGTCGAAGTACAAAACAACATATTATGTAAAACTGAGGACACCGGAGTTAAGACAATCACAGACAATACTGGGACGAAGACAGAAATGGACACAAGACATAATAACAACGATGACTTGACAGATAACAGAAGATTAGACGATACAATGATGAACACACAAAAGAATGCAGTATATTTCTAAAGACCGACTTTTCGCGACGTTTCGGGAGCTGACGTCAGACTGATATGGTGTCCTGAGTTTTACAGATTATGTTGTATTATAGCCTATTTCGACTTTTATTTTATTTTCCTTTATTTGTTTATGACTAATTCCCTATAGGATATTTCATGTTGTACTGTTTTGGTTTACGGATATGTTAAATACAGTAATACTAAGCTTGTTTTTTTTTTTTTTTTTTTTTTTTTTTTTTTTTTTTTTTTTTTTTTTTTTTTTTTTTTTTTTTTTTTTTTTTTTCGTTTTTCGTTTGTTTTTTCATAGTCTCATTCTAAGATTTCTGGGACGACATAATATTGCAATGGCGTATGTCCACAACAGTACGTTATTGTCATTTTGCAAGAAATATTCAAATAAATAACAGGATCGATTCCAGGCTTGGTGATCCAGATTTTTATTTTCCGTGGTTTTCCTACGTCACTACTCCAGGCGAAGATTCTCCTCAGTGATGGCCTCACTGTCGACCAGACGTTCAATCCTATTGTGCTCTGTTCCCTACAACTTACACTTAATTATAAAGTGTTGTACATGTTTGATGCAATAATAGTTGACGTTTTATATTCTAATGTGAAATGTAACCCACTCTTATTCTACGCAATAAATTACTATCGTATGCATGCTACAAGAAAGATATAGCCACTTAACTGCTGTACCATATATCAAATATACAACTAACAAGAGGAACCTCTTGCAAACAGCTATATATATATATAAAAAATTACTTTTCTGAAGAAACTATTTCATTATTTTTCAAACTGTTGAAGTCAAAACTTAACAAATGGCGTATTGGTAACTCTTTTTATGAACCGAAAGAGTTTTATACATTAGGAAACAAGACTATAACAATATGATTGTACTAGTTAATGATTGTGTTTTATATTATTTTGTATGTTTTATACATATGCCTGTTGATGTTTGTTGTCTAAATAAGATACTTTTGACTACAATAATATCATGATTGTGTTTTTTCTTTGTTATAAGGGTAGAATTCTTTGTCTAATTAAAAAAAACTGACAGAATTCCACTGGGATTGCTTTATTCTCTGTTGTTATGTCTGTTTTTCTGTTATTTTTGTACTTTGTTATTCAATACAAATTTGATCAGCAAAACATGAGCAATGGCGTACTACCACAAACCAATAAATTCTAATTGTAAAGTCGCATTGAAACAAACCTTTAAAAATCTAATAAATTACCAATTAGTAGAGATGATGGTTTATCGCGGGAAAAGTTGACTGTTTGATGGATTTCAATACACGTCCAGCTTATCAGAAGATTACTGGCTTTAGCTTGTACGTGGAGCTGTTGCCCTATTAGACTGAGCCAATAAGAATCCCGATATTGTAATATTTTATGCCTGGTATTCGTCTGCAGACAGCTACGTTGTATCAGTGTTTTCAAGGCTATCTTGGCACAAAACATTTTCGCGATATACCATCATCTCTACCAATTAGCAATTACCAATTATAATCAATCGCGTATCGAATTGGTAGAAAGGGATCGCCCTAGTCGCGGTTTCAACCGCGGGCCGTTCTATTCCGCGAACTAGCGGGTTTATCACACAGTTCTACTGGCCTAGTTTTCTGTTATCCTCTGTGCCTTGTCATTTGTTGGCTTCCAGTAGTTTTTATGCTGCCTTTACTCACTCAACTAAAATAAAATATTGCATTGCGTTCCTGAAATTACATTTAGGGACTAACTGCTGTCACAAAAGCGTAATGTATTCGTTTTGTGAACTGAATTGTACTCTTGTTTACCCCTAGATTAACTCAAATTACATGATGTTTACGATTTTTAGTTTTACATGTTCAAAATATAGCTCAATTATTTGACTCTTAATTTCAAAGAATGTCTTTTACGTGTATATTCACTTTATTCGAGCAAAACACACACCAGGGTCTGTGATTTGTATATAATTTACAATTTTCGACTAAAACGTGGTTTTGTTTGACTACTACATTTTTACACATAGATTTTCCTTGTGAATGTACAACTTTACAAGGAAAATCTTTGTATTTTTAAGAAGGTTTGTAAAAGTATGAAGAAAGGCTTTGCAATCATTTTTCAAAAACTTTAAAATGTACACTGAAACCTAGCAAACTGTAAGATTTTCCCGCTACTGTCCCCAAATTTACAGAGTACAGAGATTGTTATAATTTCTTACTCATTTCCGTACATATTATTTGGATTTCGAAGAAAAGAGGTTTAGAAGCATATTTCTCTGTATCTAAAGATGCCTTATTCTTAAATGTACGACTGTTACTTCGATGAACTCTCTTCCTCCGACGCAGCTCAAGTATGGTAAAATATAATCATGTGTGTCATCAGCGTAGTTCATCCTGTTACCCTGAGAATAGTATAATATTTTGTTGCAGAAAATATCTGGTAAAAGTTGTATTAATTTAGCAGGACATAGACTTATTAAACTTTTTTTTTTTAATTTACCAGAAATGTATTGGTATTGCTACGCCACAGGGAATCAAAGAACTAAATAGCTTTGTTGTATCAACGCGTTTTATTTATGTGATCTACTAAAGTTAAGACATTCCAAGGCTATTGAAATCAGTCACTAATGTCTTTATACGATGAGGCGAGGAATATCTCTTAGGATGTCTTGAAATTAAAGGAACGTAGTTTTTTACAGCGTACTTTACAGTCATAAAACATCCTGCGGTGCACTTGGCAGAGATCTAGGTTCATTACACGAAAGGGGACCACGTGTGGGATTCGTGAGCGGTAAATTATGTAAGTGACGGCAGAAATACGGGTTGGAGGGCGTGGCAGGGGTATGTTGCTCTCATACGCTGGCTTCATGGCCTCTCTTGAGTATTTGTGTTTCTTACCCTCGAGCATCTGCTAGTTAGGTAAGTGTGAGCTGTGTTGTGACTCGGAAGTGTGCGCTTTCCGAACAGATCACACTCCTCGTGATATCATAATGGTGAAAACTGCGGGGTTTTCAAACTTTCAAAGCGAAAAACTTTTATTTTTTATTTCATTTGTGTATTTATTTATTTTTTTTTCGATTTTCAATTGTTTCCCGAAAACGCACCGGGCGAATGCTGGGACGGTTCCTTAACAAAGGTCATGCCGCCTCATATCCCAGTTTTTTTTTTTTTTTTTTTTTTTTTTTTACATTGCGTCAAGTTGTGAAACACCGTCATATATGACTGACCTCTCTGTCGACGATACGTGATGTAAAGACCACTTGCTTTATCTTCACAATTTAGACTGCGAGTCTGCGACCTATTTGATACCTCTTAGAAGACTGTGAGCCAGTAAAAAAACTCAAGTTCTCTTATAGTGTCCCCTCTATGTCCGTTGGTAGCCAATGAACAGTCGGTATCTGCCTAAGTATGCATAACTCATTGGCGGAGTCACATCTCACTACTCAAAGTGGAAGTGAGATTATTCCGAATGGAATTATTTCACTACGAAATTATTTTCACTCAAGAATCGCAAAATGACAATCTCGCAATGGAATGATCTGGCAACAAGTCAAGAATTGGGCCCCTGGTCTAGAGATCAGTGCACCGGCGAATATGTCCTATCTCTACGTTTGTAGTCCTCTCATGCCAGTGTACAGAAGAGAAAGTTATACGGAAGTAAAACTGAGTGACGATACTTTCAATGTAAGCACACTTGTTCGGTTATTCGCTGCCCGAGGCTTCAGACACGGAACTCGTGTCTTAATTCTCACTGCGTGCTGCAGAAGATTACGTATTAGTCGGGGCCTCAATATTGTGTTGTCGCGTCTTCAGTTGTTGTTTGGATAATGTCTTCCTGCAATCCGTTGTTAGAGCCATTGATATTTGGTGAATGTTAATACAAACATACATATCATTATCTAGGCATTAATAAAAACACACACACAATGTATCAGTTGCTCATTTTCGCCAAGTGGCATGTTTTCTTTTACAGGGGTTTCCGTAGCGCGTCTTCCCAGATATTCTACCATCTTTTTTTCAATGTTATCAAAGCATGGTGCTACTGACTTTTGTAGTTGTAAACTTTCTACCTTCGTTGCTACCGATAACTATAGTCCCGGATATGTCGCGGGTTCAACGACCAGCAGGCTGGACTGCACAGTTCTGTGTACACTATGTCCTCAGATACTTGTACATTGTCTGCTGCTCCAGTGAGTGAGCATTCGAACATTTGACGATGTAGAGCGAGAGTTCATGAGTGTGTTAATGCAGGTCCGCCGTTGGTTCGGAGTTCTCAAGGTCACGTTTAAAATAAACAATTACCCAATCGAAAAAGTTTCCAACATATACATGACTTAGAAATACAACCTCTCCACCTCTCCTCAGTGGAATCCGCGAAATTTCTGGGACTCTACCGATAATGAAATGTGTGAAGAGTTAGAAATACGGCGGCACTAGTCAGCAGTATGGCGGGAAGTCACTCACCAATCAGCAGCTGAATAAGGATTGACCAATCGTAAATCTTACACATTGTCCTGTGGTCTATCAGACTCGAGATTCGAGTCTGAAGCAGGGGCGTCATTTAGGGTTTGCAAGGGGGGGGGGAAATGTTCCTTCTGGATTTAGATGGAAATGTGTATAGTATTTTTTGTGTATTTTGTTATTTAAATAACACTTACGTAAGTACATAAAACCGAAGTTTTATTATTAAAGTTTCTAATTTATACAATTTTTAATTAATTAAAATGATGCGACAAGGTCACTGTCACCAAAAAAATCTTGCCACTCCCCAAGAAAAACCCGAAATGACGCCACTGGTCTGAAGCCTTGTGTAGCCAATAACCTCCACATAATTTCGCTCCTATATAACTAGATAATGTATTGCACAGCGAGAGAGGCACAGACATGCATCTCTTTATGTAGTCCATACGTATTCTTACATGAAAGCATAAGTTTTCATCAAAAACGTTAAACATAAAAATTAACCGTTTCAATAAAAAATAAATCGAAATGAAAACGTATTTGGCTGTGCTGAAACTTATTCTGTACTTAAAGACATATAAATATTTCTTGAAAACAATTCCAATATTTTCTGTACTTATATATCTGCCTGTAATATCTGTGTTTCTGTGTCCCCACCCGTTTTTCTTACGGTATAGAAAACAACTTATTTTAAACAAACATCTAAACGTTTGCTTTACAGAAATGATAGGAAGTCTTTGGCTTGTGTTGACGATCGATGTCTCTTTATGATCTTTTTTCTTAGTATTTTGCTCTATTAAGAATAATAAACGTGTTTTCTCATCTTGTTCGTGTTCTTTCTTTCTTTTGTTTTGTGTCGTCACTACTGCGCCAGGAAAGAGTCTCCGATCATGCATTGCTATGTGATTTCCCATCGTCTGGGTGTGGTCGATCTCTACCGAAAGTCTGTAAACGCTGCACTGATATAGGTTGTTCACAATAAACTGAGCACTCGGCAGAACTTGCAAATAATTAAAAATATGTTTTATTGGGACAATTTATGTTAACTTTTGAGTGCATTGAAAAGTTTACACTGGTTTTTTGGTTTTTAGTTACAGGGAAGATTCCATATAGAAAATAGCAAAGATGGCTTCACAACGGCCGAAAGAAAACTTAATGCTGTGCTCACTTTAGCGTGAACGGCCTATACATTCTTATTTACGTACAAATATACATATATCTATACACATATATACATATACAGTGGAACCTCGTTAATACAAACTCTGTTAGTACAAAGTTCTCATTAATACAAAGCAATTTTTATTCCCTTTGGAACGAGACAAGAAATAAAGTAATTACTTTAATGTTTAATAAAAATTTTCTTTATGCACTAAACCATGAAATATCAAATTCTCAAGTAAAAGGAAGTCACTGTGGTGAAAATACTATTTGATTTGTGGGGCTAAACAGAGTAACCAAAATTTTAGAAACTTTTTAAGGTTTTTAGTGAACACCTGTTAATACAAACCTCATTATTACAAACATCCAAAATTTTGGTCCCTTTAGGTTTGTGTTATAGAGGTTTGACTGTATATAAGTTTCCTTCCTTCTGGTTGTATTTGTGAGTACATACATCACTTGTTCAACTTTCTCGTGCTTCCTCGTTCATGACATGTAAACTCGCTCGTAGCCCTGCACCTCTTAGTTAACAACGTGGTGAGTCAGTCAGCGCGACTTCCCGCCAACGCACTAATTAGGTTTGCACCAGCTTGATTCAGCGGACAGATTAGCGAGACACTCGCGAGGATGGGATGAGAGGAATAAAGTCTCCACTCTTAGTCTTCAACACGTGCCTGCAACCAAGTCGAGTGTTCGTAAATTCGTTTCTTTTAATATTCCACATGTGTCCATTGTGCCAATACACAAAAAAAAAAAACTTCGGACAAATACGGAATGATATAGTTAAAGAGTAAGTGGACTCTAGCTTTTTTTACGTTCGAGACACGGAAACGGGGTAGGCGATAAGTCGAATATAACACGTTCATCAAACACCTCATCGCCTCTAGGAGCGAAGGACTAAACTAGCGTACAATGTTTTCGTAGAAACCGCTTTTCAATGGGACTTCAAGCGATGACCGTCCGTTATTTTATTTATGGAAAGTATGTGGTAAAGTCCAATGCAGGTTTCTATGATTTGGTTTCCAGATTACGGTTGACATTTTCTCAGCAACAGCAACGTGAAAAAGTAATTTTTAGCACTTTTGAGGATCTTGGAAATAAGGTTTTTAATCAGCGGACAGCGTTTTTAAAATCATAAGAACACAGTTTGAAGTGTGTGTTCTTTACGTAGATAAACTCATTGGAAACAATTTTAACAGTTACACAAGAAAAAAAACTTTCCGTAGCACGCTACATTATTAGAAGCAATGATTTTTTATGAAAAGAATAATGCAACATGTTGTTTCAATGCCTCACGTTCACACCTGCAGCTCTGGTACGTAGTTATTGGTAGCGTGTATTCCTGTAGAGGCGTCACTCATTTGACTGTGCCAATGAGAACAACGTCACTGCCACACCACACGTCTGTGATTTGCGGGTAGATCCCAAATATGGTAAGAGTTATAAACAGCCAATCACTGACCATGAAGCTGAGCTGCAGATGTGCACGCGAGGCACTGACACAATAAGACATCATGCTTATTTAAAACACGTATTATAAGCCCTCCAACATATCTTAGAACGGCCGTTTCAGATTGCCGCACTTCAAAATGTACTAACGGTATGTATGTGAAACTCAAATAGTAACATACACAGAACTTTGCTACAAATTTTTCACCAGTAAAATTATATCGTCACATCTTAAATTCCCAAATAAAAATGGATCGGCGGGAAAATGCACGCTTGGCTCGTTGAGGCGATGCGGGATTTGATGGTGTTCCAAGGTCGCCTTATAGCTCCGTTACTTATCAGCCTCTAACGTGGAGGCAGAAGCAACACAAGGGATTTTCGCGGTAAATTATATTAGGTGACTCGATACCTGTTGAACCGACATAAATGCCATCTGTGACTTTTTTGTTCATCCCGGTGCGGTCCACGTTGCTATAAGGATGATTTTTTCAATAATTTAAGAATTATGGTGAAACATGAATTTCCGTAGCCAAAAACACTTAAAAAACACATAGGCCTACTAACTTTTTTTTTTAAAATCTCATTATTACAGCAATACAGTAAATATTATTCACCTCTACCCGATTATGAAAATGATTTTTCCCCTCTGAAAGCGATATATGTATGTATATATATATATATTTTTATTTATTAATATATAATTTTATTCTACCCGATGTAAAGAATGTTTTTTATTCCTCCGAAAGCGATATATATTGAAAAGTGACTGACCCCGATACAATAAAATTTAAATGTAAATAGCTATACCTGTCCGTGTCATGGTAGGCTGAGGTAGCAGCATATGTATAGGCTGTACGCTGTAAAATGAGAACATTTGAAGCTCCCGCTCATTCCCCTATTTACCTTCCACTTTTTAACATGAACATAGCACCTAAGTAATATAACAAGTTTATGGATTTTATCGTACAAACTATTTAACCTCTGAGGTGACAAAAAAGAACGTTGAAGAACAGCTTGAATAAGCATGCCCATGTTTGCAATAGTTTGGCCATCGAAATATATCACAGCATAGGCGCCGAGCTGTGATTTCATAAATGTAAGCAGTTCTAAAAAACTAAAGAATTTATACATTTAAGTTTTCGGCTACGTAAAAAACAGTACTATAAAGCTAAATATTATCTTGAAAAAATACGTGTTACACGTTGATAAAAACTAATGACTTTATCACTACGGAAACAAATGGCGGTGGAGAAGGGAGGCTCTACTAACTGAAAATTGGAGGGGCATAACGCCTCCATCCCGTCTCCACCCTCCTCCTTCATGAGCTGTTTCGGCGCCTATGTGTGACTTCATATGTGTAGTGATTCCAGTTTCTGGTGTAAATATTTCTGCAGCAGTTTGTTTCAGTGCCTCATGTGCACAGATGCAGCTGTGCTTCATTGTTATTGGCAGCGTGTCTTTGTGGAAAGACGTTTCTCGCTTGACTGCGCCAATCAGGACAAGGTTACTGCGATGCCACACGTCCGTGATTTTCAGTAAAGCGTAAAGGCACGAAGCCGTTAAAAACAGCCAATCACTAGATATGATGGTTTATCGCGGGAAAATTTGACTGTTTGCTGGATTTCAACGTACGTTCAGCTTATGAAAAGATAACTGGTTTTCGTTTGTACGTGGAGTTGTTTCGCTATTTGACTGAGCCAAATATAATCCCGCTATTGTAATATTTGATGTCTGTTATTGGTCTGCAGACAGCTACGTTGTGTCAGACGTATATCACAATACCCATCTTTAGTAGAAGGCCGCGGCCTTAGATCTGGCAACCGTGCACACAAGATTCATTTTAACACTTCTTTTAGCTCTCAAAAGGCAATGGCTGTACCTGATTCGTTATTCTGCTCTACATACCGGCGAATCAGGAGAAGCCACTGCCTTTGGCGAGACAAAGAAGTGTTAAAATGACCCTTCCTGACAGGGTTGCCAGATCTAAGGCCGCGGCCTTCTTCTAAAGATGGCTATGACAGTTCACGTTATAGCATTGGTAGAGACCCGGTAATTTCGTGGGTTCAGCGACCAGTCGGCTCGACTCCACAGTCCTGTGTACACTGTGTCCTCAACTATTTGTTCATTGGTCGCTGCTCCAGTGAGTGGCCAGTTGTACATGTGACAAGGTAGCGCAGGAGTCAGAAGTGTGTTTTCATGTAGATCTGCTATTGGTTCGCAATCCTCAAGGAAGAGTTCCACCAACACTCATCCAATCGCGAAAGTAATTAATTTTTAGGGGAGTTTGAAATCCTACGCAGTGGCGA
Organism: Medauroidea extradentata; assembly: GCA_003012365.1. Taxonomy (NCBI): domain Eukaryota; kingdom Metazoa; phylum Arthropoda; class Insecta; order Phasmatodea; family Phasmatidae; genus Medauroidea; species Medauroidea extradentata. The sequence goes on from PNEQ01123767.1 coordinate 43,539, forward strand.
CTACTTGTGGGTTGTTGCCAGAGGGCTGCAGTTGCCAAGAGCTGTACAGGGTTGTGCGCTGGTTCGCTCTACAGCCACTGACACGCTGATGTGCAGATGTCCCTTACTACTGAGTGCTCACAAAACATCTAGTAGCCAGCAAATACTTCATGCTCGTTGGTCTACGGCGCGTTCATCAAGAGTGTACAGTTCCAACTACTTGCAGCCCCACCTGGCAACAACCCACGAGCCGCCACTGTTCAAACGTCTTCTCAATTGAATTTCCGAAATTTCCGGGTCTCTGATCATTGGTTGAAAAAGACTTCCAGGTGCTGTCACACAAACTACTGGCCAATAACAGATGTCAGATGACCACACAATAACTTGGAGTCCTGTCTGCTGCCATATAATAACGTGAAAACCACTGGTAATCAGTAAATACTTGATGATTCCAATTTAGAATATGTAACGACGTATCGTTCGTCAGCCGATAGCAGTTAGTTAAGTTTATAATTACGTTTCAGGCCAGAAGTGCAGAGTAGATTAGTCGTATTGACCTCTGCAATGTTAGTGCATTCATTAATGTCGTCCTTCAGCAATAGCGGACTCAGAACAACTCTCTCTCGTTCTCTCTCTCTCTCTTTTCTTCCTCTCTGTCTCTCTCTCTCACATACACACACATGTGCTAGGAGCGATCATGTGGACTCGTATAAAATACATGTCACGAGTCCCAGTATATCTGCATACCTGTTGAACGGTTTATCACTTAAATTGGATATGTCTGTTCCTCAAGCAGCAACTATAGAGTAATAGTTTATTATTGAAAATTTTGCGCACACAATAATAACAAAAAAAATTCCCTTTACAGTTGTAAAACCTTCGTAACGCGTCTGGTTTTTTTATGAGTATTTGTAATGATCTGCATTGACAAATCATTACTACGAAAATATGTATAGTTCAGCAATCAACTAATATTTTGTGATGGTAAATCTGAAGAAAAGGTATTGCAATATGCAAAACAAGTTTACATTTTGTATAAAAAAAGGGGGGGACGGCAAATCGGATGAATCCACAAATATTTTTGTCAAGAAAATTTCTACATAGTGTCTTTGTTACGTAGTATAACGACGTGAGTTGGCCCGCTTGGCTCCGAGGTTAGAGTTCTTGGCCGGTGGACCGAGGGTCTCTGGTTCGATTCCCGTCCTGAGAGGTCAATATGTACAGTTACCTCCCACATAACTTGTTCTGATCATGGATTAGCCTATTTTCTGAGAATTATTTGACAGTTTATATAAAACTGTACATCAGAGGCATTTTGTTAAACTGCTATTTTACCGTAAACTTTACCACAGTTTTATCATACTTTCCAGTGGAATACAACAAAAAGTTCATGTTATGTAAAAAAACGTTTTTTTCTGTACTAAATAGCTGAATTCACCAGATCTCCTGAAAAGTAAGATTTTTGCGACATAGTGTCTCATACCACTGAGACACGGAATTAATTTAAGTATAACTAGTACTGTATTAAGTTGTTCAATTCCCTTCAGTTTCTACTTTTTTTTTCTCAAATCGTTGACAGAGGGCCACGGTTTGCGCAGCATTTATCTCCCCCCCCCCCCCAAAAAAAAATAAACCCCGCCTGTGTGACGTAGGTTCGATTCCCGGCAGGAACGACCCGGAATGTCGCTTGTGAGAATCGTGCCGGACGTTGCCATTAGCTGGCGGGTTTTCCTGTCTTCTCTAACCCTTCGTTTTGGCGCTATGACACAAATACACCTTCTCCAGTGCTGAAAGCAACGTTCATATCGCCTCGTCTTTACGGCACCACGCACCGCCTAAGCTCTGGGTCGCTATTTATGTTGTTTTCAGAAATGTTATTTTTAAAATTCCAACGGCTTTGATGTATAACCGTCTCGGGGATGTCTTGAAAATATGTTCTACTCTGTAGCATATTTTTAAAACCAAACTCTGTATAATTTTCGCTACGTTTTGACTTAAGGCCATGTTCAGATCCACTGGTTTTTGGTGAAAACAATTTAGCACAAGTTTGTTTCAATGCCTCACATGTGCACCTGCAGTCTATGGTAAGTGATTGAATGATTTAAATTGTTTCGGGGTTTCACTCGCAAGTCACAGACATGGTGTGTAGCGGTGACATTGTTCGGATTGGCACAGTCAAACGAGAGACGCCTCTCCCCGATGACGAGCTGCCAATAACCACGAATAGAGACCGGAAAAATTCGTGGATTCACATGACTTGTAGGCTAGCCTCCAAGAATATATGTGAACTCAAGCCCACAGCAGCTCTTCATTGGATGCTCGCTGACACAGTGAGATGGGCCTGCATTTAGTTTAATTTTTATTATTGGCTCAGTGACTTACACGAGGTGTGAAATAAGTCAAGGACCAATTGCGAAAATGATACGAACTTTATAGCTTGTACCTAAACGAAAACGCGAATTTTCAGGTCCCTAACCATGAATTAGAGCTGCAGATAACATAAGATATAGGAACAAATTGGTGCAAAAATAGTTTTAAGAAAACTAGTGGTTCTAGCTATGCTTGCTTATACTGTTTTCGCGATTGTTGTTTTTTAACAGCTTAAGAGGCATGGAAAGACACAATGTCGAGCTGACAACTAGAATACTCAATCGTCAAAATATGAACTACTAATCAAATTTCGATGAAATATTTTTGCCGAATAGATATTTTATCAGCGGACGTTTATTTATATAGCACTATGCGGTAGTATGCTTCAGTTTCGAGTAAAACATTAAAAACTGTTTTTTAATAAGTGCTTGGAACCACAAAGTCTACAGAAAAAAAAATGTTGTATTTATTATTTTTAAATTACAATATCTAGACCTCTATAGTAACCGGATTTCAAAAGCACTAGCGTTTTCATTTCAAAATAAATTTAACTTCCGTAAAACTCTCGCATAGGGACTTACGGATACTAAAATTATTTTCAAATCAAAACGCGAGTATTTTTGACATTCGTTTACTGTAGTGGCCTAGATATTATATTAAAAATTATAAAAATGATAAGTTTCCCTTTTTTATATATATTTTGTGTTTTCAATTCCTTATTCTTCTAAAAACAGTTTTTAATGTTTTACTCGAAAGTAAAGCATACTACCGCATAGTGCTATATAAATAAACGTCCGCTGAGAAAATATCTACTCGGCAAAAATATTTCATCGAAATTTGATTAGTAGTTCATATTTTGACGATTGAGTATTCTAGTCGTCCGCTCGACATCGTGCCTTTCCACGCCCCTTAAATGAAAGCAGGTATCAAAAATCAGTTAGGCGGTTTGGTTTAAAATTGGTTTTGCCGGGACAGCTAATTTTTCTAATCAGAATTTATACAGATTCAGTTACCAAAAAAAGTACGTTAATTACATAATTAGCTAAAAACCATAGTAACTTGTCTAGTTGCGGAAAAAAAAAATAGCCGTAACGATGAAATCTATTTTAAACCAAACTGTCAAATAAATTATATTATTGATAGGCCCTATCAGCAGGGGCATGCTAACTTCTCGTTATTATCTGACAGCAAGCTGGGCTGCAAGTTACTGTGTACTTAACTAACATCTGCTGTTCGTGCGGAGCGTCTGAAGAGCATTTTCAACCAATCATATAAGGTCAATTGTAAAATACCCACTATAGTGTAAAGCGGGCACACATAGCCATGATGGCTCAAAGTCTATGCATTGAAACCAAATGGGGCAAAACTCTTTTCGCCATAAAACCGTGGTTTCGCATATAAGTTATAACCAAGGGCCTGAAAATTTTGCGTTTTCTTTTGGACACAAACTGTAATTATTGTAAGTTCGTGTGGCACTTGTGATTTACTCTATGCTTATTTGACACCTCCTAGAGGGCGCTCAGCCTACCATAGTGAAGCAACTAATTGCTACACAGTAAAAAAAAGTTGTACATTTACAAGGAAAATCTTGTAAACTAATATCAGAACGTAATAAGTCAGGTAATGAAAGTAAGATGTCAGAAACCTTGTAAAGTGGTTACAAATATCGTAAACGCCTTTGCGAACTAGTAAAATAAACGTTAATGAGCAATTTTTCGACTTGAAACAAAATAAACCTAGGAGACCTGACAAATGTTACATAACATTTCGTAATTTTACAAAAAAAATAGTTTTCAAAAATTTTTTGTAACACCACAAAAAAGTGTTGTAAACTTAACCAGATATAGCTGTAAATATACAAAATTTGTTTGTATATTTACAGAAATGTTTGTAAATATACAAAGTTTGTAAAAATAATATTTTTTTGTAAAATTTACAAAAAGACTTTGTAGTGTTACCAAAAACCTTTTTGTAAAAGTACAAATTTTTTTTACTGTGTAAAGGCACGATTATTTCTCGTATTGATTCTAGGTCAGGTTGAACGTCAACAGCGTATACTTCACTGACATTGCTGTGATCGGACAACAGTAGTTCTGGTACACATTTGACGACTGCAAGCCAGTAAGGAATAAGGAAATGGACTCACGTGGTACCCTTTTGTACGGTTAGAAGCCAATGAATACTGGACTGTGGCCGGTGTGTGTATAGGACTGAGAAGTCTAGACTGCTGCCAGATGAATACGCGAAATGATCGTGCCTCTACAAATTGCAAGCTCAGTGACTAGTATAGCTGTATCAGAGAATAGTCAGTTAGCAGTTGTTGTCTACTGAGTACACATATATTCTTGTAGGATAGCCTACAGGTCAGTGAACCCACGCATTATTCCTGTCTCTAGTCAAAAATCTATAGAGACATGAACTTTTCGCGAAAAGAATTTTGCCCCACTTTGTTCCAGTGCCTTATGTGCATGTCTGCAGTTCTGCTTCATGGATATTGGCAGCGTGCCTTTGAACTGTGACGTTTCTCATTTGACTGTACCAATCACAATAAGGTTACTGTAACACCACACGTCTGTGATTTGCGTGTAAAACCCCACGACACACGAATGTCAAAACATCCAATCTCTGACCGTGAAGCAAGTGTGCAGACGTGCACACAAGTCACTGACACAAAGTGAGGCAAATTTCTTTTCGCGAAAAGTTCATGTCTCTACAAATCTACACAAAAACACGCTGCCAATAATCAGAAAGCAGAGCTGCAGATGTGCATATAAGTAGGGACCTGAAAAGTTCGCGTTTTCTTTCAGGTACAAGCTAGAATTCCAGTGACTGTATGTTCGTGTGAGACTCGTTATTGGACGTTGAATTATTTGACAGGGGTCGCGGTGGCCGAGAGGTGAGACCTCTCGCCTCTCACCAAGGCGATCCGGGTTCGATTCCCGGCGGGGTCGGTCCCCGGATTTTCGCATGTGGGAATCGTGTCGGACGATGCCGCTGGTTGGCGAGTTTTCTCGGGGATCTCCCGTTTCCCCCGCCCATTCATTCCGGCGCTGATCCATACTCACATCATGTCACTCCCCAACGGCGTTAAAGACCTCGGTGTTGAACGCTGAACAAAATATCTCACTCACTCACTTACTTGACACATCCTTGAAGTCGCTGAGCCAATAATTACAATGTAACTAAATGCAGCCCATTACACAGTGTCAGCGAGCAGCTAATGTACAGTTGTTGACTGCTTGAGCACACATACATCCTTGCAGGCTAGCCTACAGGTCAGTGAACCCGCGAATATTTCCAATCTCTGCATATAAGACACTGAAACAAAGTCGTGTAGAAATCTTTTCGCGATAACTAGGGGCAAGTTAGAATGCACTACCATATGCATACTCGAACCCCGACCATTTGTCTGCTAGCTGCTACTCAGTGGAACAACAGGCAATTAACAAATAGACGGGGCTTGAATATGTATAGGACAATGGATTCTAACATGTAGGTCGTTGAATCCGCGAAATTTTCCGGCCCCTAGCGGTAACTAACGGCCCCTAGTTAGCTGAAATGATTTAACTGTTTTGTTGTGAAGAAAACTTTGGATGCGTAGTGAGTGAGTGAGATATTTTGGTCTTTAGCGCTGGTGAGGGGTGATATGAGGTGAGTATGGAGCAGCGCCGGGATGAATGGGCGGGGGAAACGGGAGATCCCCGAGAAAGCCCGCTGACCAGCAGCATCGTCCGGCACAATTCCCACATGCGAAAATCCGGGGACCGACTCCGTCGGGAATCGAGCCCGGATCACCTTGGTGGGAGGCGATAAGTCTGACCTCTCGGCCACCGCGACCCTTTGGGTGCGTAGTAAAACTAATTTTCGACGTATGCACGTGAAGGTTTCACAATGTCAGTTCCATTTTAGGATGTAGTAAAATGATGTTCGTAAATAGCAACCGTTTAAAACGGAACGCGCGTCGTGCACATTAAGTCGCCGCACGACAAGGGGATTGTCGTAACGCAGGGTGCGTGCATCATGCACTTGGCGCTGAGGTGTGACACGCACTTACCTTCTCGTGCGCTGCTCAATTCCCCCCCCCCTCTACCCCCTCTCGCTCTTTTTTTCTCCAACCCTCGCAACCCTAATGTCGCCGGAGGAACTGTCACGAAAGGTCACGAAGCTTGAAGAAGCTTTGGGCAAGTGCATGTATAGGCTGTTCGCATTAAAGTGACCACTTCTGAAGACTAAAATATTAATTTAAAAAGTATATTTCCCTGCTGTCTTAGAAGTTAACTTTTGACTGCAGTACAGTTTATGTGCTTTGCTACTTAGGACGCTACGTTTATATTGGAAAGTGGCAGAAAAATACAAATTGGCTAAAGAGAAAACAGGTAACGAGGGCTTCAAGAGTGCTCACGTTGTCATGAACTGCCTATAGCAGCAAGATGCGGGTGTACAGCTATGGGCGAGCAACCTTGTCTCGTACACGTGATCAGCTTCCCACTGAATGCCCCCCCCCCCCAACCAACCTTACATACGTACCATCACTGTCACCCTCTTTGGGAACGAGACCGGCGTTGCTTCTATCATGCTTAGGTCGAGGTGACGTTAATTCTACTACAGGTAAAAAAATATATACTTAAATGTTTTGAAAAATAGGGGTTTGGAACCACAAAAATCAAAATATGAAAATAATTTTACTTTAATAAATATCAAACTAATAATATACTAAGCCCTATAGTAACTGAATTTAAAAAAATTACTCGTATTTTGATTTTAAAATAATTTTAACATCTATGAACCTATGCATGAGGGGTTTTCGGATAGTACAATTATTATTTTTAAATCTAAACGCAAGTATTTTTGAAATTCGGTTGTTGTAGAGCTCTTGATATTATTATATAGGTAATTATAAATAAATAATCAAAGTTTTCCATTTTTATAGATTTTGTGGTTTCAAACCCTTATTTTCCAAAAAAAAAAATAGTTATAATTTTTTACTTGGAAATAAAACGTTCTACTGACTGTAGCTGTATAAACAGACATCCGCTAACTAGGCAGAAAAGTCCCATGGAATTATGAAGAGTAGCTCAGATTTATCGACAATTGAGTATTCCAGTCATTCTCTCGACATCTTACCGTTCCGTTTCCCTTAAGGCACTTACAAAAAGTAGTAGATAAAATCTACTAAGGGTATTGATCATGTGATCAGATTTACTCAGCCGTTGGATGTTAAACTATAGGCATATTTTTTCGAGGGTACGAAAACTCTTAGAGTTGTATGTTGGCAAAATTTTTAAAAAATTCGGCGAAATCTGCAGAAACGGTATATTTCAGTGGCCTTATACCAAGTTCAGAAAGTGAAAAATATCCTATTATACTGGTAAAATATAAGTAGGCATATGTGGCATTACAATTGCGTACATATGCTGTACAAACATACCGGAGTTAACAACCGAAAACATAAATCCTTTTGTGTACACGTATGGGAGCTTGTGTTTGTTTAATTTATACGCGCTCTTTCGTGTTTTTCGTCTGCTTGCGGCTATGAACCCTGCTCCAGACTAACTAGGTCTGAGTAGGTCGAGCGAAGAGATCGAGTACAGTATTTAGACATTTCGGACCGAGGTAGACTGTACGTGCAACAGGTTTCCGAACGGCTTTAGAGTCACTTCAACCCAGTCGAGTAGTTCGAGTAGGGTTTTTGTAAACGCCTTTAGAAAGGACAGTGTTATAAGTTTACAAGTAACGATTTTCGCCGCTATTTTCGATGGTTTCGGTTACAACTTATGGCATTTTCATCTCCGGGCTGAAGAGCTTTCGTGATTTTATAAATAATTTTATTTTTGCGAATATAATAAGAAAGTTTTTTTAGTGAAAAATTTTAATCAGTTGATTATTCTCTTTATCTAGGCTAGCTAGCATTTAATGTATTACTATCTCCAATACGGAAAATTCGTATTTTTATTATATTTTTATTAAGAACGTTTAATTAAATGAACAACGGTACCAAATGTTTATTCTTTGCATCTGTATAGCTCTAGAAACAATACAATAAAAAGGGCAGTCATTTGTGCGCAGTAAAAACGAGAATCGCTATTGTGATGTCCCTGTGACGTCAGGATACTATAAATTGTATTGTTTGGCCTTTCTCACAAACTACGGCAACATACGTTCAGGTCGTGAAATTGTGTTTATTTAAGTTGTTTTTACGGTAAAACATGTATGGCTTGAATTCCGAAGAATACAAATGTGCACTAGTTCGTTTGTGCAGCAGTAAAATGTAATTTACTCCAAATAAAATCTTAACTATAGCGCCGTCTGACAAATCATGGCGGACTGCGTGGTTTAAGTTACAAGAAAACACCTAATAGTCTACTATTACCGACAAAATTACAGTTTATGTACGTAATGATTATTTCTATGTATTGTGTACAATATAACACGGTTAGCATAAAATAAATAACTTCTTTGAAGTTAAAAGTTGCAGTCAATAGCTTGCAGTTTGCGACGAAACCTCGGCAGCTGTAGTGTTTTTGGCTGTTCCACTAGATGTGGCAACGTCATTAGCCAATAGGCGAGTTCAAATCACCCGTGATTGGCCAATGATTCAAAGGGGTGGGTGGGATTTGCGAAACTTGTCCACAGATTGCAGTACAGCTCTCACTGCAATTTACGCGAAACGTAAACATTATTGAGAGAAAAAATTTACTTTTAATTGAAAAAATTGATCTGTTATACTGTTTTCCCGACTCGCGCAACTAGAACGTTCGATCACCAGTCTGTGCCAAGTTTGGTTAAACGCATTCCAACTATTAGCTCCATAGGTTCACTTTTTGTACGCATGTGAACTTCATTCGGTTGACTTTCCAAACCTAAACTTTTGATTCTATACCGGATCTGATTAACTTCAATAAATTCGTATTAAGTTATTATCACTCTGGAATTTAAATTAAATTGACATAAACTCAAACCTATAACTAGAACGTCGCAATAAGTGAGAGCTACTAATTACCTTGCTGTCTCCACTCCTTTAAAATCAATCATTGTTAGCAAGCAAATCTGCATCCACGCATGACTTATAACGGGCGAATTTACAGAACTAGCTTTTACGTAACTGGGATCTCTTAACTTTATCAGGTTTTTTTAAGCCAGTGTAGAATTTCAATACACGCAATAGTGTCTGGTGGGTGATGGCTAAGCAAAACAAGTACGGCTACGCCATAAATGTGTTAGCTAATAAGAACGCGTTTTCAATGTTTACGACGACGCTTGAAAATATGGCATTCTTACAGCTGAATAGTTTCAAAACTAAAATGTTCTCGGAGCTACTGCTTTGCCTGGCTGCATTTAGTGCCGGAAGAATTCGGAATTGCAAGGTAAATATTAAAACACTTTTTGTAGGAATTATCCCTATTTTATTATACCTCTTGCCGATTCCAGCGCTACCAGTGGCACTTTGCTGAACTTCTCCGTAAGAAATTAGATTACCTTCTCAACCTGTGGTAGAATTAACCCTATAATCGAAGTATAACATTTGCCACTATCTTGAATATATTTAATTTTTGGTTAATACTTTTGTTTCCTATTTATTTTTTGTACATTTAGATTTAATAGGGCGTAGAATACAGTTAACTACAAGGTCTAAATATATTTCAGTGATATAATCTTTTAATTATTATACCTTGTGGGATTGCGGTAAAGACATTACAATGTTTATAATTGGAAATCCATCAAACCAAATTAATGAAACCATTTAAGTAATTATGGAAACTGCGCACCAAGTCAGTGTACACCCTATCGTGATCTAATGTATCAAAATAAAACGGTAACGTAAGAGGACTATACACCGGGTGTAATTTTAATTTTCCATGTTTGATGCGTGGAGACAGTGAAGCGATAAGGTTCATCTTTCCACACTCGACGATAACAACATCGCTTATATTCGCGGCGTTCCAAACTGGTGTGCAGTGTTTTCCTACTGCTCTCGTTCCTACGGGACTTACAGCGGCAACCCTACAAATTTATTTGTGGAAAGTTTGTAGTAAAGTCCAATGCACGCTTCCAACTTTGTATTTTACGTATCCCGGTGGTATTTTTACTGTTACAGCTGTCTAAAAAAAAAAGCAGTTTTCTGCCATTTTGAGGGGCGCCAAAAACATGTTTCTAATGCGCATGTTGTACTTTTAAATTGAAAGAAGCCTAGTTTTAGCTGCGTGTTATTTTCGTAGATAAACGTATTGTGAGTAAGTTTGGCTGTTTCGCGTAGAGAATAGGCGCGGCACGCTACATCACTGTTCATACGTCATGTGCAGAGTATGGCATGGCTCCAAGGGCCATACTGATTCGCTCATCTGTCGCGGTATCACCTCCCCGCACCGCATGACGCTGAAATAACGTGCAGTGGTATCGCAGATCACTCGCCTGACTATGTCTCCATTTTTTTATTGGTGGAAAGTTTTTAAACAAAGTCCACTAATGTTTAACACGTTATCATGTTTCATAGTAGTTTCACACGAATCCCGTGAGTAGTTTGATATAACATGTTGAAAAAGCTGTTTTTATCCCTTTTCAGAGGCTCTGAAATGATATTTCTAATTGACGTGATGCCTTGATACTACCCTTCCGTCATCGTTTGAAGTGTATTTTCTTTTCGTACATTGACACAATGGTCACACATGGAATAGTTTCGAAATAAAAAAACGTATTTACGAACACACTTCAACGCATTTTTAGCGTGTGCTAGGCAGCGCCCTTAAGAGAGCATGGTACATAATTCAACGCTAAAAGCATTAATCTATAACTGTAGGATTTCTTGAAGCCAATTTGCGAAAATTAAACAATAGCAATCCTAGACAATAGTTTCAGCCTACGTTTTAAACAAAATTGTTTTCAGTGTTACGAACTTCTGAGGCACAATCTCTGACGCCGGAACCTCGTGCATTTAACTGCGGCGCAAGAGATCACGCAGAACGAATTAAGTAATTTTGGATTAATATTTACTCATAAAGTTGGCAAATACCATTATCTAGGATTGTCATTGAGTATTTTATCCATATTGGCTTCGAAAAAAGTGTAGAAATCAATTGAAGTTTTCAGCGTTTGTTTATCTACCACGCACTCTTAAGTTGTACAACTTGTTTATTAATCCAAGAATGCGGTGGATGTTCCATCTTAAGAGTAAATGGTAAATAGATTAACTTTAAAAACATTAATCAAATTTACAAGTGTTTGGAAGTCAATATAAGAAATCTATAAAACAACAACTCTAGATAATGGTACTTGTAAACTTTAAGAGCGACCGTTTTCTTAGAGCAACGCACTTACTAAGGGTAATCTCTAGCGCTACATTTAAGTAGACGGGATATCGGCGTTAGAGATTAAGCCCAAAAATACGTCACACGGCTTCGAGATACGTGACATTTTAAATTAATATATTTAGTATTCCTATTACAGTTCAGAAACCTCGGTGTTATAAGTTTACGAGAGACCATTTCCGACGGTAGAGCATTGGTGTCGGTAAAGAGTTGTTGACATTTCCTGTTTCCGGTTTCCAACACAATGAAAAAGTACGGTTGATTCTTCTGACGCTTCCCGTCTTTCACGAAACCTCATTCAAACACAGACGTTTAAAAACATGTTAATAACGACTTCAACCTGCGTACAGCACAAATCCGACAGCAGAATCACGAAAAATTCCAGTGAAAACAAACTTCGTCTTTATAATATCTACACATTCGTGAATAGTCGGTTATCGTCGATAAAGTTCGCACGTTATTTGACCGCATATACCGATGCCAGCCGAACTAGCAACGGGAAGTGTCACAAATTAGATATTGTTCTTCGCATGTAGTACAATTAACCATAAGTATGCTTGCAACGATACGTTCAACACTTCCCGTCACTGATAATAAATTTACCTACATCAGGCAGTGCAGTATTCGTGTGAAATTAAGGTCTCCTCCTGTCCAGGTCGCCGAACTGAGCGGAGAGTTTCCGCCGTTACAAGTTTATCCGAAAAATGCTAAGCGTCTGTTTACGAATAGCATTCGAAGAACATTTCACGTGTGTATACACGTTTCAGCTCCTTCAATTTATGTGTAAAATGTATTCCAACTCTTCCGAAAATGGCGCAAATGGCTGTTTTTGCTGTCAATTTTAGATATGACAAAAACTTTGCACAGAAAAAATGTTTTAGTGGTTCGCACAATACAACGTAAAAATATAAATTATGACAAATGTGATTAATAAAGCGACCGCCGAGAAACAATATTTGAAACGTTAACTGAATGCATGTGCATAATTAATAATGCATTAAGGGTATGACAGGAATAAAAATATCTTGAAGTATTTGGAATAACTATTTTAATACTGTACGGGAAATTATGCGCAACATACTGTGGTAATAATTCCAATGACATTTGCTATAATGATTGCGTATTCTGCCGTTTTGTGAAAATAATAAAATGGTTTTAGTATATTTGAGAGTCACTGTATTACCTCATAAAAGACAGGAAACCATTAAAAACAAAGAAAGAATCATGCATACTACGAGCTTATGTGTATAGGCCTGCATGTATGTTTATATAATTATGAATGTGTAGGTGTATTTGTAGTTGTGTGTGTGTGC
>PNEQ01123767.1:56602-79124 GCA_003012365.1 Medauroidea extradentata
ATATATATATATATATATATATATATATATATATATATATATATATATATATATATATATATATATATATATATATAGTGTGTGTGCGTGTGTAGCTATATGAATATACGCACACGCTATCCTTGCTAGGCAATAGCCTAAATTATTTTTAACTTTAGGAACACTTAATTCACTTACCATCCTTGGCCGTAAAAAATAATATTAATTGACATTGTACTATATGATTTCATTGTATTCATATGTGGATAATTCAGATTCTCTCTGTGTCTAGACGATGTCAAGTATCAGGTTGTTATGAAAGTTCAAACAACTATGGAAGGGATGTGTACTGTTTCGCTTATTAAACACGAATGCAGAATGACACGGCGCAATAATGACGGCTACGTAGATAAACAGACTATAGCGAAATGTAAACAAACAACAGCGCATTTAAACGTTGCATGTGCAGTCCGCTGCTTGAAACTGTGCCTCCACAGATAACGTATTTGCACACGTGTAATACAGGTGATTGGTATTCCGGGATGAATCTAACCATAAATGATTTCTTTTACAACTTTTAAAGAATATCATTTGTCTAATACTGTGTTTAGAAACATTGAAAATTAAGTTATTTCGTTATGTAAGTTAGACTTAAAACACGCGTATATTAATATGTACGTATAGCAAAAATTATTGCGCGTTTGTGAGCTTTATCATCAAAATCTCCAAACTATAGAGACAAAAAGCTTGGTTCACAGTCTGTTTGGCATTACCTGAATGAAAAACTAGGAAAGAATCGATGAGTTATTCCCCTCTTTTTTTTTCTAGGGACCTAATCTCAAGTTGTTTGTTTAGTCGATCGCCTACGTACAACCAGAGCATGAATACAGTAGTGACAGAAACGAAATGGCGTGTCTTTTATCGAGTTATATTCTCTTTGGTTTGGCACGTTGTTGGAGTTGGTGGATGTTTGGTTGTACCACAGAATAATCAAGGACACCAGAAGTGAGCTAGTATGTCGGTTCCTTTGATGTCAGCGAACTTGGGCGCTGATCGGCTAATGTTGTACGGCGATGAATTTTTCCCGTGCTACTAAATCAAGTTTGTGCGTGTTTAAAATACAGTTGCAGCAGTTATAATTTTAGTATATATAAGTGGCAAACAATCTGTAATACACTAATTTGCGAGTGATAAGTAGCCAGAACCTGAAATATTTATTTCGTTGCAGTCTGCATAACAGACGCTGGTCATGCGAATATATTATCACAAGAAACGTGATTTTAAGACAAATACTGAAACAACTTATAAACTTACTGAATCCAACTGAAATGACAAAAACTCATTTTTAACTTTCTTCAGAACAATTAAACTGTGAACAATAGGTTTATTTTTATATATCTTTCGAGGAGAAACGATTCAAATATTTGTACCGGATTAATTTCAAATTCAGGTCTATAATTACATTGGGATTTGCTACGGTGACGGGTTCAAAAGAAAATGGTATGGTCGCCTCTTACGGATGTTCAAGTGCGATAAAGTCATAATTCTATATTTATATGAAATAGTGTTAGTTTTGTAGATAATACTTTTGAGTGCAGTATCCTCTTACGAAACAATTTTAGCTGGCGTAGTTATATCATAACGGTCTCAAAATCAAAATTTTCATGTTCTGCTGCCATGCAAATAGTGAAAACCAATTGACTTACGTAGGCCTATGTGAAATAATTCACACTGAAATAACATACAACGAGCTACGTAATAAAATATTAGAAAAAATCCCGCAAACCGTTTTTGTATAAAAAAAATTGTTGAGTTTGCAACTTTTTTGTACTTTTACTATATTTTTTAATTAAAAATATTATATATATATATTTCGTTTCATTGCGTAGTTCATAGCTCACGGGATGTAAGTTCACAGAAAATTATTTAAAATTATTTATTTTAAGTAGGTCAGTTGGTTTTCACTATTTGCATGGCAGTGTAAAAATTTTTGACTTCGACACCCCGTTATGAGAAAACTATGAGAGCTAAAATTGTTTCGTAAGAGTAAAATGTACTCACAAGTACTGTCTACAAAACTAACAATAATTCATAAAAATATAAAATTGTGATTTTAACGCACTTGAACACCCTTAAAGTCCCACAGTAAAAACTTTACGGTGGAAACACTGCTCGCTCATTTACGACATAGGGCGTATCACAATAAACCTGCCGGTCAGTGTCGCTCGTAGCGCCTCATTGATTATCGCTTCACACACATCACACCCTTCACCAGGCGGCCGCCTTAATTGTGTTCAAGTGCCGTAAAATCATAATTTTATATCTTTATGACATATTGTTAGTTCAGTAGACGATATTTGTGAGTGCAGTTTCCTCTTACAAAACAATTTCAACTCCCATAGTTTTCTCATAACGGTGCGACAAGGTCAAAATTTGCTTGTTCTGCTGCCATGCAAATAGTGCAAACCAACTGACCTACATGAACAAAATAATTCACTGTGATATAACATCCCATGAGCTATGCAATAAAGGATTTTAAAGACCATAACGTAATATTTTGAATTTTTTAAAAAATCGTAAAAATACAAGAAAAAAGTGGAAAATTCAGAAATTTTTTTAAATACAAAAGTAGTTCACGGTTTTTTTCTTTTAATGTTTCATTGCATAGCCTGTCATGTGTTATTTCACTGTGAATTATTTCACTTACGTAAGTCAATTGGTTTTCACTATTTGCATGGCTAAAGAACATGCCAATTTTGGCTTTGACGCACCGTTATGAGAAAATTATGCGCGTTAAAATTGTTTCGTAAGAAGATAATGTACTCACAAGTATCGTCTACAAAACTAACAATATTTCATAAAAATATAAATTTATGATTTATCGCACTTGAACACCCTTAAGGAGTAATACAGTTTACTGAGCTTGAGAGTAAACATCCTATTTGTGCAGTTATTGAGTCTTAAGTTTAGACTTTCAGCGGCTCCTTTACCAGCTAAATTTTAAAGTCGCGTGATTTAAATAAGGTTGACACCATTTGTCTGACTTCTTCGGGTTATAATGCAGTTGGGTTATATTCAGCTTAGTCTATACATTTCTTTTAACTCGTAAGTGTTTTTTAAGAAACGTAAATAAACGTCCACATTTCTACATAGTCACGTAATAGTAACAATATTAGTTTGGCAAATACATCCAACGAGGTTTTTACCAAATTATTGTTTGAATACTGGGAAATAAATATTTACTTGAGCTAACAAAACTAACAACAAATTTGGTTACACGAAGAAAATACTAAAAGCAACCAGAAATAAGTAAACAGATCTGATTTTGTTGACCTAACAAAATATGTAGTTTACTTGGTTGAGGCAGTTGTCATACTTTGTTTGGAAGTAAAATCTTGTATTATATATTTGCTTAATGTTATGCATTTTAAGAGTAACATAAGACGTTAGCTTTGGCGGTGGACGCTAATGAACAATCCTTAATGTAAAAGGTTCATGATTCGATTCCCGGTGCTGCCGCGTAATTTTGTGTGACATGGTGCAAAAATTCTACGCACATCCGAACAAACAGTTGACTAAATATACTGCAGCAAAATAAAAACAACAAAGTAATTTTATTTCAGCAAAAATATTTGTTTCGCTATATACAGACGTATTATTTTCCTGTGTCAAGCAATTTTAGTTTGTGAGGTCTTAGGATATGCGTAGAAAAAAATAACTCATTCACTTTACATTTGGTGTAAGGGTGAAACTGACGTCATGTTGAAACAACAACAAACTAACAAGTAAGTTTTTAGTTTGAGATGAAGTATTTCCGGTTTTATACAATTTCGCTTCTTATTAATTTTACGTGGATTTGAGAAGCTTTCTTTGTTATTTTGATGCAATTAATTGTTTTCCTAATATATGTACAAGTGATTCGTGATTAATATTTCTATGTGGTGCTGCATAGTGAATGTATGTAGAAATATACTTGTTTGTATTCCACTTCTTGTTGCAGGTCTTTGATCTCACGTTCTTAACAACTGTTGAAATCAGTGGCTGAGTGCATCTCCTGAACTCACGGTTGCGAGTTATAATCCTTGATATGCTGTGGAAGATTAATGCAGGTAAGTTTACACTGAGAAAAATGATCACTCAGATATTTACAAAACGGTTCTGTAATAAGTTTTTATGGTAGCAACAAGACTTCAGTAACATTAACCGATTGTTCTGTACTTTATTACAATATTTATCGTTTGGGTTTGAGGAACAATCCAAATCTTGTAGCACGTTTTTCTGTTGAAGGAACTATTTTCTCTGTAATAAGAACAGAATGATTTGCTGTTGCAAATGTATAAATGGTTAAAAAATACTGTCTCGAAGTATTGTAACAATTACTAAACATGCAAAATTAACAGAGTATTTCCCTAGCAGCACCAATCACTTTTCGTTACAGATACAATAACTTGGCTCTAGGAACTATACATTGCTCGTTAGAGCCACTATTTTGCTGCAAAAAGAATTTTACAACATTTGGTTTCAATGTTTTATGTGAACACGCGCAGTTGCGGAAAGTTTGAGCCTGGCGTGGTTTTCGTGTCCGTACAGTTCTGTAAAGAGTATGGCCGTGCATATTTCATGGCAGCATACGTAGCCGTGTTCGTTTAAGCACGTCTATACACTATAAATTCGGTATAGATTTTTCACTTTAAACGATATTTCATAATCAGAATAATATGCCAGCAAAACGTAAGTACGTTAAAAAATTTTAAATTATTATTTTTTCAGTCAATATTAATTTACAGGATGTTTATAAACTCAACGGAAATATATTAGGAGATAAATCTTTGTGACAAATTGTGACAATTATGTATTGCAAATTACAGCCCAGCTCAACTCATAAGGAAGGTAAATATACCCTTGAAATTCAAGTGTGTAATATGTTTTGTTGCAAGATATATGAAAACGATTTCACTAAACGACACACGAACCAAAATTTTGAATGGAACACAGTTACCCTTGGGGCCAACATTGTACCAGTTTACGAAACCAGAAATGTTAAAAAAACTAATTTTTAAAATAATTAATAGTTAATTCCTAAAATTATGATTGTGCTGTGCTCTATTCAGTGCTACAGACAGAAAATCTAGACCTGGATATGAAAAATTGGAACAGGACCCCTCCCCTCTTTTCCAAACTAAAAGTCTAAATCTGTCCCTGAGTCAGCGAAGAGTGAGTAAAGTGACAGGCCGCAGGAGGGAAAAAGTAACTGTAAGGTACCTTGAAAGGAGAGAAGGCAGGACTCGCCCGTGGTATGGTGAGGGGGTGATTCTCTCGACATTTGTGAAAAGTAAAAGTAGTCCCAAAATCTTGCGCTAGAGGCGGGCGGGGCAGCGGGCGCGTGACCGAGAAATGAATCCGGCGTCCTATTTACTGCGACAGTGAAAGTGACAGTCGCTGTTTCACCACTCAATCTGCAGCTGAATTATTACGTCGAGCAGGCTCAATTTCCTAAGGAGTGCCCCTTTACCACTGTCCCACTGTCACTACCTCCTCACTGAGCGAGATAGCGCGACAGTAACACGTTGGTCTCTTATTCGCGTGGACCCGGGTTAGATCCATGGCTCCGGTCATCCTGACCTCGGTTTTCCATGGTTTCCCGAAGTAGCTCCTGGCGAATGCTGGGATGGTTCCTTAACCAAGGCCATGGCCGAATCCTCTCCCAGCTGCTGTCATTTTACTGTACCAAGCTGTGTGTCACCGTCTCTAGCAGTTTATGAAAATTCACGTGGGTACGGTTGGTCAGTCAAAATTTCGAGTTTTTGGTGTTTTACCCCACGTAAGTTTACCCATGTACGTAATCTCAACTATTGGTCTCTCAGTCAACTATTACAACTAATAAAATATTTATTTAAATATAAATATGATACGTGTAAAGAATGCACCGTGAATGTAGCATTTAGCAAAACATTTATCATGTAGACAATACGTAGACTTTCTCTGGATTGCCGTCATTTTAAAATCTTGAATATCATAGAAGTTGTTATCAAGTCCTGGTAACCGACAACACCTGGTCACGTGACTGATAACCTACCCTACTCCAGCAAGTACATTCCCATAAGCGTCTTTAATGACCTCGCTGTCGGCGAGACGTAAATCCCACTTATCCTCACTCCCCATCTTGGTCACTGACGAAGTGCGACAGTTCGCTTCGTTCCGACATAAGACCTTTTTTATTTACGCTTACGCTTTCGCAACCAATGTCACGTTTCCAAACTATGCGCTGTTTCAAATGAGACATTTTATCCACAGCGGAGCGTTTGTACAAACGTTGCGTTTTGTAATCAGGAACATTCACAGTTAGGGACTGGGAAATTTCGCGAATTCAATGACCCGCGTGTTAGAAACAACTATCTTACGCATACTCAAGCCCCGACTATTTGTCTACTAGCTGCTACTCACGGGAACAACAGACAATGAACGAATATACGGGGCTTGAGTATGCACAGTACAGTAGATTGTAACCTGCAGGTTATTGAATTCGCGAAATTTTCTTGTCCCTATAGTTACGATGCTCGGCGTTTGTGCAAATGTGAACACGACCTCGTGAATAAAAGAGGTCTAAGACCTAAGGTATAGTCTGTTTCATGTAACTTGTCCGTATTTTGAAATGTGTCCGACAGTTCGATTGTATGGAGCTTGAAAGCTACCTGGCTTCCTGGAAAAGCACATTCTCCGCAAGCCTGTGTACAGACACACTTCTAAGACGTGAACTGTAAAAGTACGGAACACTTACACGACACAGACTATAGGTAGGGCCTGGTAGTTTTCGCGAAAAGATTTTTGCCCCACTTTGTTTCAGTGTCTTATGTGTACACCTGCAGCTCAACTTCATGATTATTGACAGAGTGTTTTTGTGCAGAGTTATTATTCATTAGACTGTGTCAATCAGTACATGGATAACTGTGACACAACACGTCTGTGATTTGCGGGTTTAACCTCCAGACGTTGTATGTTACGACTTCCAGTCACTGACCACAAAGCAGAGATGCAGGTGCGCACGTAAGGCACTGAAACAAAGTGTTGCAAAAATCTTTTCGCGAAAACTGCCGAGCCCTAACTATAGGTAGGTATACTTACAGACCCGGCAATTTCGTGGGTTCAAAAACCTGTCAGCTGGACCTTACAGCACTATATACACTCACTACTCAGATACTTGTATATTGACTGCTGCTCCAGTGAGTGGTATCGCTGTAGCCAGTGATGATTCTAACGCATGGTTGCTATTGGTACAGAGTCCTCAAGACTAGTTTGACCAACAGTGACCCAGTTGCGAAAGTAACTCACACGAATATGACGTCAAATTCTAACTTGTCGTCAAAACGAACCGCGAAATTCCCGTGCCTCTTCGTGTACCTTGTTTCGTTCAGCTGTCACTAGAATGACATCTACTTATGGGTGGAGATGACTAGGGCCTCGAACTTTTCGGGAAAAGAATTTCGCCCCAGTCTGTTTCAAAACCTTACGCACACATCAGCAAGTCTGTTTCATAGTCAGTGATTGGATGTTATAGCACTCACGTGTCTTGAGGTTCTACTCGCAAATCACAGACGTGTGGTGTTGCAATAATCTTATTGTGATTGGCGCAGTCAAATCATTATTACAACCTGTTTACCAAACAGACTGGAAATATTCTTTCAACTAAATCAAATTAGTCGCAGTTGATGCGACCTGACAGAAAGGAAGACGAAGAAACCGGAATAATTTATGGGTTCAGTGACCTGTACTATGTTAGCCTCCAAAAATATATGTTTACACTAGTAGACAACAGATGCTCATTGGCTTTTCGCTGACGCAAAAATACAACACGACTGGGCCTGCATTTAGTTGCGCCTTTGTTAGTAGAGACCTGAAAAATTCGGGTTTTTTTTTTGGCACAAGCTAGAATTCAAATACTTGTAAATTAGTGTCACTTTTGCAATTGGCTCTAGGTATATTTGACACCTCCTAGACGAAGCGGAGCCAATAAGAAAGAAGTAACTAGAGGCAGGTCCACTTATGTGGTATTACTGTATCAGCGCACAGCTAATAAGCAACTGCTATTAGCCTCAGTAAATATACATTCTTGAAGGCTAGCCTACAGGTTAGTGAACTTGCGAGTTTTTCCAGACACTATTTATTAGTAGAGGCTCCTATTTTTCGCGAGAAGAATCTTGCCCCAGTTTGTTTCAGTGCCTTACGTGCACTGCTGAAATTGTGATTCACGGTTATTGTCATCTTGTCTTTGTAAAGTGAAGGCTCTCATTTAACTGAGCCAATCATAACAAGGTTACTACAACAACACACGTCTGTAATTTGCCGGTAGAATCCCAAGGCTCGCGACAGTTAAAATGTCCAATCATTAACCACGTGCACGAAAGACACGGAAACAAAGTGGGGCAAAATTCTTTTCGCGAAAAAAAAAAAAAAAAAAGGGGGGGGGGTTCTATTTATTAGTGACTTAGTCCCCTACAGAAGGCTTGAAATAAACTATCGCCGATGGCAAAAGTGACCCGAACTTACAGACGTAAGAATTCTAGATTGTACGTAAAATTAAAATGCGAATCCTTCAGGTCATCAAGGATTACGCACTTTCTAATCGCGGTGGGTGGGTGCCAACAGCCGCAAGTGGATTGACGACTGTAGACAACCTTGGCAAGGCCTAGCCAAACTCAACGAATGAGTTATACGAGGTCTGAGAGGTCAATATTGTTACCAAACATGCACACATGAACACGAGGTTCTAAAACAGTAACCTAACCTACGGAGGATCTCTTCCACGCGGCTGGCCGTGGGAATAAAGAAAGTAACACACGTATTCTGGAAGAGGAAGTCCCACGAGCGCCGTCAGCCCAACCACCGAGAAGCAAACAATGTCTGTATCGTTGTAGGGATCTATCTCATCCAGAGGAATGGGGGAAGCGGAAGAGGCTCTAAACAACGAACTGCAGGGGCATTCCCCTAGAGCCAAATTAAAGAAACCCACATCGGGCACCATCCTTTAGTGGCGTTGGCAGCAAGACTTCGGCTGTGAAATCGGTGTTCACTGGTATCTCCGAAAATAGCTGTTCTGCGAATATCCATGTAAACTATTTTTTTAAACGCCGTTTCTTGTTCTAAAAATATTCTACGTCACTCATAGCAGTGGTGATGTAACTTTGTGTAATAGGAGCGGGAATGAAGTTCGATTTACTTCATGACGCAGCCACTAGGCGCACTGTTAGTCTACTGGTATACTCTGTTTCGCTTAACTTCAGTATAATTTGCCAGTCCTGAGAGCAATACGTTTAAAGTGTTGTAGGTGTTTGATGTTATGTCAGTCGACGTCTCAAATGAGCCTGGGATGTCCAGTCCACCATACGTACTTTAAATTTTGTCTTGCGTAATATGAAAATTTTGTCTTGCGTAATATGAACAGTACTTCCAAGTAGCTGTCGAAATGTACTTAAGTTATACGAAACACAGTATAACGTTCTCATTGCAGCAGTGTGAAAGGCCAA
The DNA here is from genome assembly GCA_003012365.1 of Medauroidea extradentata. Lineage (NCBI taxonomy): Eukaryota > Metazoa > Arthropoda > Insecta > Phasmatodea > Phasmatidae > Medauroidea > Medauroidea extradentata. Next base: position 66,103 of record PNEQ01123767.1, read on the forward strand.
GAGGCGCCGAAGTGTATAAGGACTACCTAGGCGGCCACATCATCTTCTTTATTTGCAAGATACTCTGCTATCTTGCAAACCCTGTCATCTTAAAACGTAACTACAGAGGAATGTTGCGTTTATCTCTGGTAATAACAGCACTCTTTCATAAATTTACCCCATTAAGGTAGCCGCTTGGGTAAACTTATTTTGCGCGTTCGGTGCCTAGAAGTGCGAAAGCGATAAGGACGACACAGCACGCGCATCACGCCTCCTCGTAGCCTCTAGGCACAAGTCAATGAACTGGCGCGCAGTCTTCTTGTGCGCGACAATGCGCCTCTTTGACAGAGGCATTCAGTGGTGACCCTTTCATTTTATGACGTAATATTAAAGTTAAAGGTGTATTTTACACACCTTTATATTTTAAGGAATACTGCGCCAAGATTTTCATACCTAACAAGGACCGCAATATCTCTCAATTTAACCATATTTTGCATTAACGAGTAGTGGTAAACCTGAAACAAGTATATACGTGTAGCGTTCTTTGAATATTATTCCTCAGCAGACATCACTCATACGCGATGAGCAGTTTTTGAATAATCTTGTAACTGCCGAAACTCTGCATACCACTTGGCGGCCTTGACGGGCTTCCGCTTTTAATAACGACGATGATTCTAACCGTTGTGGGCTTTTTTCTTTTTTTTTTTTTTTCATTTATGAAATAGGGATTAAAAACGTAAAAGAGGGCAATGTATATTCCGACAGGAAAACACTTAAATGTTAAAAGCCAGCAGTGAAAATTAAAATATATTATTCTTAAATAATATAACAACTTTGCTGCCGTGGGTGTAGCCAGGTTAGTTTGGGATGGAGGGCTTAGATAATTAATTAAATGAGTTAAATTAAATTTCTTAATTTATTACAATATCTATAAATCACTTTGCATTAAGTATACAACACTGTAATTCACCTTCTTTAAATAAACATTTACAGATATTATATACAGGTTATCTAATTAAAAGTCTAATATAATACTGTAGAATTTAATTAATAAACGTCTCTTTCTCGCAGTCCTACGATCTCATAAGTCTCTATCTAGAAATGTCCCGCAAGGCACAACCACAGTCCAACCTGTTCCTTCACTCTCTCACTTACTCGTACCACTCGAAAAGTGTCACCGTCGTCCACACTAGCACAGTCTCTCCTCGATCTGCTGGTCCCGCCTCGTCCTTCGCTGCCAAGTCCGTCGCGAACACTCACCAGCTGAACGCCACAAATAGTCTGTCTCTGCTCGCCGGTATTTATAGTCGCCCGCGACGACGCTCAGAATATTCTCAGAGCTCGCCAACAATGCTGGTTGATGTAAGCTAAACATTCTAGGTGTTGCGGTAACATTCAGTCACGTCCGAACTGAATGCTCGTCCCAGGTGACTGAAAGGTGCCCGAGTGATCTGTGACGCCAGGGGTAGGATGAAGGGGAGAGGAGGAGGGGTGCAGTTCGCCGCCTCGTCCCCTGTACTGGAGAAAGGAGTAGGGGAGGGGAAGTTGGCATTGGCTCATTAGATCACTCAGCCCAATGCCTTCGAAAGCGCTGACGTGTTACAGTAACATAATATCCGGGTTGACACCAGGGGCAGAAGATGTCTTTAAGAGAAGTCCATGCAAGGGAAGGAATAGGGCGATACTAGTGTGAACCACTGTAATAATATCGCCTTTATACGTGGAGCACCACATTGACAAGCAGTATTTTTGTAGTTGTTTATTTTTTCTGCAGGACTTCAAGTAGTAACCCTATAATTTCATTTGTGGAAAGCTCGGCGTTAAAAATCAGACAAGAGCTTGCCTGCTACTGTTTTACATATTTAGCATTTTTCTAGTAAGAGCAATCTGTAGAAGCGGTTCGTAGCCATTCTACCAGTTTCGTGTAAACAGAACACGCCTTATACACGGTTCATGCGCCAGTAGAGGACTTCTCGAGTGCGTGGTATATTATTTAGCGCTAAAAGCATCAGTTCAGAATTGTACATTTCTCGAAGCCAATTTGCAAACATAAAAGAACTGACACTGTTCCCTTATTATTCAAGGACACTGGCGAACGGTCAATGATATCAGTGTTGTCAGCAAAAAACGGAAGGCGGCCATGAAAATACACGGAACTACATGCAATGATTCGCTACCAGCCATACAAACAGTAATGTAACCATAGTTAACGTTGACTAATATGCAGTATCGGCTAGTGATTTTTTTCAAAGGTTAAATCTTTGTGCTCAATTTATTCCAAGTGACCTATACCACGCTACATGCCCTTGAAAATTGCATCGCGGAAGTAAGGTCGCACATGTGCTGCTGTTCGAATTCACAGCAAGGGCTCATATGCACCCTAGAATGTCCCCTTCAGCTAAGGGGACGAGTCACTAACCCTTCTCGAGCCCTAGATTCAAATTCACAAAATGCACCCTTCTTCATGAAGGGAATAAGGGCTTAGGGCTCAAGGGCAAGTGATCTAGAGTATGTTGCACTGAAATCAAACACGGCCAGTGTTTTTAATGAGCTTAATGAGCATGGTGTCTTGACGGTGATGTCCCGTTGTTGTACGAAATTTTTCTTTTCGTACGTTGGCACAATGGGTATACAGTCAACTACCAATTATCGGCGCTAATGGAGGGGACCGATGCCTTGGATAATCCAAAATCGCGTAAAACCCACTTGTACCCTTTCTTAGATCTCAGTAGAACGAAAAAAGTTCACATTCATTCCTGCAATAAAAGGCAGCAATTTAAAACAGACAGTCTAGATTATTCGCATTAATAATTACACGATATGCGCTAATAATCTAAAAACACAATTAATGAAAAATCACAGATATCTTACTTGACTAAGAAAAATCTCGTTAATCCATTCACGCGTGACTTACAAGAGTTAACTTCATTCATGCCCGGAGCTAATTGTTTCGCCTACTGGAAAATACTTAAAAATTCAAGCTTTTCAAAATACGGTTGCAGACATAACACTTTGGTGAATATTACGCGAGTAAACACAACGTGTATTCATAAATAACAAAAAAAAAAAAAATGTTTTTCAAAAACATATTTTAACTTTTTTTCAACTATTGCAAGTGAAATATTTTGCGCGGATAATCATCAAATCGGATAATCCGCACACGGATAATCGGGAGTCTACTGTAATTGGAAAAGTTTCCCTGTGTGTTACAACGCATTTGGAGCTCGTGGTAGGCCGCGCCCTTAACTGCTATTTGTATACACAGGAGATAAACAAATATATAAGGTAGATCTATCGACAATATGACAGGTGGGTAAATTGTGAAATAAAATACACTGCAGGAGCGACATACATAGGTTTGTAGACACATGTGCGTAAGGTTTCTAAAATGCTACTCCTGAGCGGGAACCTCTCAGACACGTTGTGCAGGTTTATTTTTTTATTTTATTTAAAGAAATATGTTTTTTCTTTCTTTTTCTAAATTTCTTCTCGCCGACTATAGCGTGAATTTCATAACCCATGCTTGTGAATCGGCAAATTATTTTATACCTTGTTTGTTTAGTTTATGTTCACGGACCGACTTCAGGTTTTTTTTGTACTAAATTTACGGTACGGCATTCATGACCTTCCGCGTTAATGTGTTGGAATTATAAACTGCTCGACAACTTACGTACAGTGACCGACCTTGCTGGTTGAATGCCTTCCATTTAAAGCATCGCTGAGGTAATTTATTTGCAGTAAATTATATTAGTGGTATTTATTTAATTTTTTTGCTAAATTTTAAAATATATTTTTTTTTCAGTACAGTCATGTGTTAGTTTTATTTTCTGACAAACTACGGCCTTCCTACCTGCGTTTAAAATGCCTTGCAGGGAGCAGATGTTGCAGTTTAGTACAGCTGCAACAAGAACGCGCGCCTCAGGCGGTTTCGCTGTACGTTTAGAAATTAGGGGCGCTTATTAGAAACATATATTTTGGAATTATAAGTTGGTATAAAAAACTGCTTTTTTCAGACTGCTGTTTGTGTCAAAATGTCAGTCGAATTCGAAAAACACGAAGGAAAAAAAACGTGCGTTTGATTAAAACTGTACTTGTCACAAATAAATTTTACGTAGTCAACGCTTCGGTAGTAGTAGTAATAATAGTAATAACAACAACAATAAAGCTGTGGGCACTAATTGCGTGGCTTGAGTTTAGAGACGACTACAAAACATACATACTCCAGTTCACTAGGTTCGTGTGTACTTCGGGAAAACATTTATGATACGAATAAGAATAATTTATAGGGCCTTGTAACATTTATATTCCGTGCCTTGCTACAAACGTAACGGATATATTGTCGCAAAGCTTTCATAATAACGTGTGCACTGCTGGTTTTTTTTTTTTTTTACTTTAAAAGTTAAATCGTTCTTGAAGCTTTAAAACATAGGTTACATAGAGTTCTTCTATTTTGTTTCTGAATATGTCAAGATGGATGTCGAGAATTTCATAAGAGTCGTATTTTTATCCGTTCGTATATGGTAACAGTATCAAAAATACAGTACAGGTTACAAGTTTTTTAGGTGTGAATTTAATTTACGACACATACAGTCGGCTCTCGGGAAAAGCGACGTCGATGCGTTTTGCTTAATATCACGGAGTTTCCGGCGAGACGGAAAATAACTGGGAAGGACGACACGTCACAACCTGCAACCGTTGAGAACTGCAACTTCCCGCCGGGTTCCTGTGTGACCTTGAGAGCTAACATGTGCGGGGGAAGTAAATCAACTGTCTGCAAGTTCTACTGGTCGAAACTCTTTCCAGACCCTCTGTCCATTCCTTCTTAGCCTTCGTTCTTAGTCAATAGGTGTGAAGAAAGTCCCTCACTTCAACAACTTTTGCTATTTCTTCTAATAAAGGCGGACGGTATGGATGTCTCGTGATATATTTCAGGGTAACAAGCCCGTAAGACAAATGTTCAACTGCTCTACTATTTACGACAGTTGATACGTCCAGCGGATATAATTTGCATTAACTGTCTGAATGTTCAACTACTCAACTCAGATGATCCATCGTAGGGACCTTAAAAAATTCGCGTTTTCGTTTGGCCCCAAGCTAGAATTCCAGCAAATGTAAGTTCGTGCCACTTTCGCAATTGGCCCATGACTAGGGCCCGGTAGTTTTCGCGAAAAGATTTTAGCAGCATTTTGTTTCAGTGCCTTACGTGCACACCTGCATCGCGGCTTCGTGGTCAGTGACTGGATGCCGTAACACCCAGCGTGTGGAGGTTAAACCGGCAAATCACAGACGTGATGTGTGGCAGTTATCCGTGTACTGACTGGCACAGTCAAATGAATAATAACTTTGCACAAAAACACTCTGCCAATACCCATGAAGTTGAGCTGCAGGTGTGCACGTAAGGCACTGAAACAAAATGGGGCAAAAATCTTTTCGCGAAAACTACCGGGGCCTACCCATGACTTATTTGACACTTCCTGGAAGTCGCTTAGCCAATAGTACAGAAGCAACTAAATGCAGACCCATATCACTACGTCATCAAGCAGCTAGTGAGCAGATAATGTCTACTTGAATACACATATGTTCTTGGAGGCTAGCCTAGAGGGCAGTGAACCCGCGAATATTTCCGTTCTCTACCAATTAGACAAAAACATATCTGTTCCTCGGAGGCATAAGACACTATGTCCAATTTATGTCAAAATTCACTTTTTACCATAAGCATTACCACAGTTTTGTGTTTTATAGCGTCGTGTTGTTTCAAAAATCACATTTTCTTGCCCATATACGATTCACCAGTGAATCACACTCTTCAAACTGCTCTCCTGAAAAATATGATTTTTTGTGACGTAGTGTCTAATGCCTCCGAGGTACAGATACGTATAAACTGACCGAATGTTCAAGGTTAGGTTGTATTAGGTTAAGTTAGGTTCTGACAATTCGGACAGTTGAACATTCTCAGATCCTTAAATGCTTTTCGTAGCCTAACCGCGTGACAACACGTTGAATGGTTTTCGAATGAAATCAGGATTGTTAAAGGTCTACGCGCCTCTTCACGATTCTAGTAGCAAGAGGGCGTGATGAATATAAATTTAAAATCGTAACTAATAGATAGCATTAAGCAATTTTACTGGCAGTTTTCAAATGTTCAGAACAATAACGTTTCATTAGTGTCTGGTATTAATAACAAAGCAGTCTGTAACAACTGTATTGTTGCCAAAGGAGGGGGGAGGACAGAGAACAATGGAACCATGAGGCGTGGGCGAAGAGACGGCTCGTTGAGTAATCGCGCGTACGAGACACGGACGCGGAAATAAGGCAGTTGCGATTTGCTGCGCGCACGAAGCGAGGAGGTTCGTGTTGCGACTAGCAGGGGATGTGGCATACGACAAAGCCGGTACGTTTCTCCCCAAACACTTCACCGATCCGCCAGTGTTATCATCGAAGAGCATGCTACAGAGAGTTGGCAAGGAAAGGCGAGAACAAAGGCGTACAAAGAACATGAAAACAGCCAAGGAGGCTGCAGTCCCCTTCCTTTTATTCCCCTTACTTTCCAAAATTTTTAGCTTTCGAAACGACTTTAAAATATCTTTCTTGCACTATGGTTATAGTAACACATGTTTACATGCAAGAAAAGACCAGCTACGTGTCAATGTTAATATTGTAAATTATTATCTTAATTTTTTGAAAGTTTATGCAAGGAATAATAGCTAACGCACGTGTGCAGATATTACAAGTTACTTTAAATCATTTGTAACCACCATATTTTCACTTTATGTCCAAATCTCACATAATTCCAAATTTTTCTTAATCTATTCATGGGTCAAGATTTTAGTACGACAGTAGATCTTATATCTTAGAATGTATAGAAATGCAACACTTTTAAGACAGTACAAAGTTTCAGATAATAATTTTCCCTTGTCCTTTATTGAAATCAACTGCTCGGCCACTGTGAGGCTTGTATTCAGTCGTAACAGTATCGATTGGTGTGCGCGCTTCCCTGCTAGCCTGGCTGATGTTTCATCAGGTAGCCCACGTGTTGACTGGGAGGAGAGATGCGTGGTGCAGAACTGCCTAAAACATACTACTTATAATATCTCTATTTAATAATGTTATCACTTTACCACGTGTGTATTTATGTAATATACGTACATAAGTGAAAACATTTTATATATGTATGAATATGTATGTGTGTACATGTGTATATATGCGTGTGTATGTGTGGCCGCTAAAAATTCAAGGCAATGCAGTAATATTATAACATTCTAAGCTTTTGTTTGGAGTGGAGTTAACTCACACTAAGGCTAACCGGTTTCGTAAACAAATTTAAAAATTAAGTATTGCTTGAATTTGAGTTTGGGCTTGCCTAGCAGCACACTATAATGTTTCATCAAAATTTAAGCACAGCTTAAATGTCTTCGCATCGCCTAAGTTTGGGTGACCGAAATCGGATACCAAACTAGGCAAGTCTTTCTTTAACCTAGGCATATACAATTTATTAAGAAAGTAAAATGGAGGCTGCCGTGGAATTAAGGTATGTTGTACCTGTAAATTGTTTCGTAAAGAAACATAAAATAATTTTTATTAAATGACAATTCCTTGTAAAATAACTAACAAAGTTTGATATATGGCATACAAGCCCACGCTGATACTACCTTTATGTACGCAGTGTTTTAATAAGTATGGTTTATAAAATTTACGAACTTGAGATGAACGATATTGTAATATTGTAATCACATGTGATATCCAGCTGTTTTTTAACTAATCAAGTAATCAATCTAACGCTGCTAATTTTATATATGCTACAAATAATTTAACTTTACGATATAGTCAATATCAGTTCACAATATTGGTATACAAGACTTTTTTCCAGTTTTGTGCTATTTTCTTTGAGTAGTCTGGTTGGCTAGCTACCAAACTTGACTACACAGTTAATTTACCAAAGTGAGAAACTTTATTTTCTACCTTAAAATTTTACCGTCGAGTAGCTAAGCGAAGCTTAGCAAACTCGTGTTAGCAACGGTGAAACACCCATCAAACACGAGACTATAGTATGCGATTCTTGAGCACTGGCTAGCTGAGATCTAGTATAGAAAAGTTGGTGAATCTAGCTAAAAATATTCATATTCTTCATAACTGTCTGACTACCAAGAAAGCAAGTCGCTGTAGTAAAATGGAACAAACATTAAAAAGCCAAAGACACTTGAAGCACATAATCATCCATAGAGCCAGTGATTTTTGGTGAAAAGAATTATGCATCATTTTGTGTCAATGCCTCACGTTCACATCTGCACCTCTGCTTCATGGCTATTGGCAGAGTGTATTTGTGCAGAGGCGTGACACATTTGACTGTACCAATGAGAATAAGGTTACTGCGACACCACACGTCTGTGATTTGTGGATAGAACCCTAGACACGTGAGAGTTAAAAACATCCAATCACTGACCATGGAGCAGAGCTGCAGATGTTAACCTAAGACATTGAAACAAAATGTTGCATAATTCTTTTCACCAAAAATCACTGGCTCTAATCATCCATCTTGCCTCTCTCATTGAAGTAAAGGTTTTTTAAGCTGCTTTCTCCAGAGATACTGAGAGACACGTCTGAAATCTGAATCAGTTCTCTAACTATTTCGCCCACATTGTTTCGATCTGAGAAAAGGAAACATACATGGGAAATTCGAAATTGAAGACGGTAGAGGAAAAAAAGGCGGTTGGACGTGTTTTCCATTAAAAAATTAATCACTGCAATTCTCGCAAACCCTCCCTGCCCTTTGATGCCTCCCGCACAGAAACAGATGAATTATTATCAATGTTTGCTTGGTCGTAGCGTGCCAAATTGCCGGAACCTCAGGTTCGCGGTTACGAGATCGATTATCACCAGGGCAATGCGGCTAGCACTGCGGCAGTAGGGCGCTATTCTCAAGATAAGCCCCATTGACTCTGTACTTTACATAGCCTCAGTTATCTCGATGTTCTCGCGTGAACCACGGAACCACAGAATACTTAGGAATACAGATGTGAAGTAGCCGGTATAACAGCGAACTCAATCACACAAACCAGGAACGTGGATTCCCTGGCCAACAACATGGCGGAAACATCTACCGCCAATCAGCGTAAGGCAGTTAGGCCAATAGTTAGGGACCCTTGTTTTACGCGAAAAGAATTTTGCCTCTCTTTGTTTCGGTGTCTTACGTACACGTCTCCAGTTCTGCTTCGTGGCCAGTGACCTAAACTACTGCAGCAAGAGTCATGCCAATTTTTCCTCTAACTTTTTACACATATACTGTCTGTCCGTAAAGTCATGGTGCTCTTTTGAGAGGTCATCGTGCTATTCCTATGCGGTGGCGTTCCGTTGTACACGCGACGATATTCACGTTGCACTTTGGTCACGGATTCGAATTTGGCAAGCCAGACGTCACACTGAATATACCGTCCACATCTCGACTGGCGGGGCGTGGGCTGATCCGCTGCTGCGCAGATCGTGTGTGTTACGTCATCACCTGTGTGCGCACACGCGTGCACATCATACAACATAAACTTGGAGAGTTTTTCTTTTATTCGGTTCACATTTCACTTTTCTGTCTTCTTTTGTTTCTGTCCTGTGACCGGTCAAAAGTGCACCATGACTTTACGGACATGCTGTATATGGATTGAATTATCATGGCCCCCTTTCTTCGTGGATGCAGATCAACTTCCGCTCAAGTTATTAGTACAAGTTTAGTGCGTTTACGGGGACATTTCAATATATGTAATAAATGTATGAAAGAAATTATAAATTAGCATTTTTTACGTTTTATATACTTATGCATTTTATACGTCAGCATTTTTTATTATTTTAATTATTATTGAATTTCCAAAATTACAAGCGTGCCTTACTACACTAACGAAAATCCACACGTGGTAATATCTCCAACGATGTGACAACATTTTTTTACATATTTGGAAATGGTAATTTTGGTGTTGCAGTAACGTCTTTCGGAATGCATAACTGTGTCTAACTATACATAGTGAGGTTGTTCAGGCACGCTGGAGAATGGATAGTAACATTACTGTCTGCAAGAAAATATGCTTTCGAATAGGGCGTGACATTTAGTTCTTTCAGTGTCGCAAAAAAGTTAGTGCCAAAGTAGAATAAAGAAACATTTACGTATTTTAAATATAGCTAAATAGAATGCATGCAAATTTGAATCCCAGTTTAAATTCAAAACTCTCGTGTTGGTATTAACGTGAGTTAGAATCTTGCAGTAAAACATGTTTCTGTTGTCAACGTAGTTTTTTTTTTCCGATATAATATCAGTTACGTCTGAATTCCGTGATTGTATTTTTAGTGGTTATTTTGTACAGTGTAAACATATTTTTAAGTTGAATGTTATTTGACAGAATCCTTCAAGTAGTGTGAATTTTAGTTCACATCTTAAACTCCTGTCTTGCAAAGTTAGAGCTCCAACTTTGCCAAGCGCTACAGTGGTGTCACTTCTCCATTGTAGAGTCTCATGACATGTGATCCTTCTAGGTATGGAAGACTCCTTCTGGCTCCAGGTTTTGAAGTCTGTCAAATCTGGGGTATGCTGCTATACGCTATCTAGTTATTGCGATTATAATTTGGTACCTGGTGTGATAAAACCGATTTAGGCATGAAGAAATCTTTGGAGAAGTTGTCGTGGGTCTGCTGGTTTTCCCAGAGGTTGTACGCTTCTCCCCGTCATTGTATAAGCATTCGTTTCTGCTCCAGCCCAATTTTAAATTACATCGCCCTTTTGGTCGTTAGAGAGACTGGCGTGTTTCTCGGGTAGACCTTGCATTTATCCTGGGCATATTTCATCCATGATGATCCTGCCTGAGGTTGACACATCCTGTGAATTTACATACAAGATGATTTTGCTCAACGGGGACAAAATGTAGAAGACGATCTCCGAGAGGATGTGGAGCAAAAATTATTATTTAGAGATACGGCCGGAAATGTACGGAGTCTGTTCTAGAGGGCGTTCGTCGGCCGTTCCTTCAAAGCCGGTGTACAGTGGTTACCTATTTCCCTAAACGAGCCTGTCACACAAACGACGAAACACAATTGTAAACAGTTTACGGTGCGGTTGTTGTCGGCGGGGATACTTCGGTACAGTCATGCAGCTTCTTGCCCATTGACATTTGCCTATCCGCATGTGGACCGCGTCCGTGGTATTAAGAAGAAAGACCACGTCGGACTGCAACTGGTTGGCATACCAGGTCTTTACTCGATGACGAGTCGACGAGTCGGCTGCATAAGTGCCCGGGAGCAGTCCTGGACAGCTGTTAGAGATGTGGGGTAGCATCTCGACTCAAACCAAGGGACAGCTGAGTGGAAGGTCTCGGGAGGAGGGGAATGATGGATGCCAAGTCCCTGGAATTGGTGTCCCCAGGTTCTTCCCGACAGCCTGTCTCCTCATGTTGGGAATTGGTTTGTTGCGCATTGTAGTTCTCCGCTTAGGGTTTAAGCGGTCTCAACTCCATGTTAGTCTGATCCAATGCGGCTGGAGAGAGCGTATCTCTTTCTAGCAGGAGTAGACTTACTCCTGTCGGCATTAAGGCCTGTCGTCCGGTTAGTTCCAATGGGATCGGGTACGGCGGCTGGCCTTGCCTAAAACTGCCGCCTGAGATGACGGATAAACTGGTACACCAGGCCATCATCTCCCAGCGCTGCACTACACGACACACGTCCAAACCAGGGCAAGTCGGCAACAGTGGTGAAGAGGGCGTCCCATTGTTAGAGGTGCGTTAATTTCGCAGATTCACAAGGCAGCAGTATGTATTTCTCAGTCATATACACAACACTGGCCACACTTGATTACCCATTGGCTTCTAACTGTACAAGTGACTAACACGCGGTAACTGTGTGTCATAACAGCCGTTAGCTAATTGTAAACGCGATATAGAAGTATACGTTTTTGGCGTTCAACCTAACCTAGAATATATCTGCGAAATTTACGTACCTGTATGAGTGTGTGAGCGCGCCACCGTCATGAACAATATTACTGCCCTCTTGGAGGCGGAGTTAAAACACTTGGAAGGTCTACAGACAGAGCATTGCCACTGGTCTGGTGTGTTCTTTTGTACTTTCAATCACTGAAATCTTCAAGTGGTTGTACCTCCATAGGGAAACCTTTTCCGGCTACATGTATATATGACCTTCTTTGCTCATTATCCTCTCAGTGATCGTATTCTGCAGTTAATCGCCATTATTATACGGCAGTTTTTTGGACGTCATGTATATTGTTTATGTGTATGTTGGTGTGTGAAGTGGGGGTCAATAAACCCATAAGTAAGGAGATATAATTTCAAGGAGTTTAATAAATGATTTAAGGTAGCATCCTTCATAAAACATAATAAGAGAAGTGTTAGAAGAAGTACTGGTAAGTAACTTCTACATAGATTTGTGTCTTCTGCAGTAAGTACAGAAGCGCTCTACAATCAGCCAACAAATAACGGAGCGTAGTCTATTTGGTTGGCAGGCCGCCAGCTGTTATTTACGCGTTGTGTCAGCGTGCATATGGTTGCAGACAGCGCCAGTTTCTGTGTAACAGAACCAGCCTATGACTTAACCTTGTGTTGGGTGCATACTACCCGCAGTTCCATGATAATTTAATTCATTCGTAACATGAGTCGGTTCGCGTAGCAACAACAAAATATTAGGTGCATTTGTCGAAGCTTTTCGTAATTGATAATCGGCGAATATACATATTGTACAGAAACAACCACCACATAATCAGCACATCACACGAGCCCTGGGCTAAATTGGAGACGAAAGTGTTAAAAGGCAAAGTGTTGTATGCTAACATTTTACATGCACAATGTGGCAACAAACCACTTAGTTATTCCCTTGTTTCTCTCCATACATATCTCACTACTACTGTCCTGACCTGCATATTATTGGTGTAGGTTAAAATCCCAAGAAGTCCACATGTGGTTCTATGTTTACTCGACGTAGCGTACATAAAATAATGCTTGGACGTGGAGCGCAAGAGAAGACTTTATCCGTGCGGTGTTGCCACATTGTGCACGTAAAATGTCGTA